>JAWZYV010019500.1:0-25055 GCA_038373885.1 Cheiracanthium punctorium
CGGAGGAGATGATGCCACACACACGCACACGCGCGCGCGCGCACGCACGCACGCACGCACGCACGCACACACACACACACACACACACACACACACACACACACACACACACACACACACACACACACACACACACACACACACACACACACACACACACACACACACACACACACACACACACAGACGCGCACAGATTTTAATAGTATAGACTAGCTGCTTACCCGTTCTCCGCACGGTGGGAGACGAACATTTTCCTTGCACATATAATTCGAATTAAACCCAGTAATTCGGAATCTCAAAACGTGAAAAAATACTTGAATCGTGATTAAAAGTTGACGTCATGAGTGCAAATCTGAGATGATTGCAACCTGATGACACAAAAACTACGTCACTGTCACTGGCGATCAAAAAAGATCTTTATGGTATCCAGATGAAAATTTTCTCTTTCAAAAAATGCCGGATTTCTACATCATATAATTTTGTTTTTTAGGCTTAATTTATAGCACTAATATATACCACATAAATAAATTACATGATGTTGACAACTATTTTATTTTATCTTGCATTTCGCAAAGCGTAGGCAGTGCATTAGCGCAGTTATGTTGCAGATGGCTTTATTGTATTTCACCTAAATTAACAAAACGTACATGAGATAATAGATGCACCACGTACGTTAGTAGCCAAAATTGCTCACAGTTTTCGTGAAAATCAAGTCACATTTCAAATGAAAACATTTGTGACGTAACTTCTGCGATAAAGTTTATCACCCTTACTAAACTCTTAATGCAGTATCACACTTGTTACATAAAACTGACGTTGGTCTCACTGTCAACTCACAATAATAAATAACTAATTTCGTGTTTTATTTTTAACAATTTACAGTAGACCCCTTCATAACACGGGTCTACAACCCGTAACCCGTTCTCCGCACGGTAGGAAACGAATATTTTCCTTACTCATATAATTCGAATTAAACACAGTAATAGGAATCTCTAATAGTGAAAAATTGCTGGAATTCTGACGAAAGCTGACATCATGAGTGGAAATTTGAGACGATTGCAACATGATGACACAAAAACTACGTCATTGTCACTGGCGAACTTTACGTAAGTAAAGAACTACGTAACTTACGTAAGTAAAGAACGTAGAACTTTACGTAGTAAGAAACGTAGAAAAGTAAGAACTTTACGGTATGCAGACGAAACTTTTCTCTTTCGAAAAATGCCTTATTTCTACATCATATAATTCTCTTTTTTAGATTTAATTTATAGCATTCATACATACCATATGAATAACATTACATGATGTTGACTACTATTTTATCTTATCTTGCATTTCGTAATGCGTGGACAATGCATTAGCACAGTTATGTTGCAGATGAGTTTATTAAATTTTACCCAAATTTAAAAAACCTACACGAAACAATCGATGCACATTGCACATTCAGAAACCAAAAATGCATCCTGTTTCCGTGAAGATCTTGTCGCTTTCGTAAATGAAAAAATTTGTGACGTAACTTAAGCGGAAAAGCTTATTACCCTTACTGAACTCTTAATACAGTATCACACTTGTTACATAAAACTAACGTTGATCTCACTGCCAATTCACACTAAATAAATAACTAATTTCATATTTTATTTTTAACATAGATTAATTGCATAGTGTCAAATTCAATATTAAACAAAATCTGAAATCGTTTCTAGAGCTCTAGGTCTTGTAACTGGAGTAACTGGAATATATATGAAAAAATAAATAAAACTTTACCATATAAGTTATTTATATGAAATATTCTAAGCACATTGGATCCCGTTATTCGGAAAGATTCCACAAACGCCATGGGAAGAAATAGCAATTAATTTCATATTATATTTTGTATTCCTTACAAGCGCCTTTGTTATGTACATGATTGCAATATCATTCTCGTACACGATGCTTATCCTATAGTCTCTGGTGATTTATTTTGGATTTTCATTTCATATTCCTGACTTTTCATACTTTTGAAATTTTGTTGCTTTGCGCATGTGAATAATCGATTATCATTTCGCATTACGGCTACCAATTAAATAGTTTTCCATATCGCTTCTTCCACGTTAACGACGTTAATCTGCCTTTTTCTAGTTTAAAAAAAAAACGCCTACAAAGTTTCATTGCTTCTATTTAGACACACAGAGGGGTTAGGCAAATACGCACCCGACAAATTGCTTCCTTATGTCCGCCGAAGCAGCACATACGTTAGCGTGTAATGTGCTTCTCCGGTAATCTGACAGCAAAACAGAAGACAATGACGTGAAAATGACGTCACACGCGAAGGAAATAAAATGAAAAATATTCAGAATTGCCTGAAAAAACTTCGATTATTTTTAATGCGCAAATATGTTAAAATTCTATTTGTTTCATATTTAATGCGTTTTCACTTTTTTGGGTCTTAAGAGATGTAGAAATGAGTGGTTTCACTTAATTATTAAATTGAACAACTAAAGTGGCAACAATGGATTCCGTTGCTACGGAAACTGTAGCAGTGTTAAAAATAGAATATGAAATGATTTATTTATGTTTACTTTGCTAGAACTGCCATTTTGGCGTAATTAACGTCGGCAGTCGATGGCAAATAGCCAAAATGAATCACACATTAAACTTGACAATAAATGCAATAATTTAAAGGCATTACCAGCTAGTCTAACTGGGTTTAAAAAATATTCTCATTCATCTCAAACAGCATTCGTATTTATAAAGACTTCCTATTTTATTACACCTTGTTTGGCGGGATTAAAGAATATTATCTATTCATACGCTCGTAACACCAACTCATATCAATCGGGGCATAGAATTAGTAATACAAATGAACAAGTTTAATTTTCTGAAATTTGGCGGGGTTTCCCTAACAATTTATTTAACTTGATGAAAATCATTTAAAATCGCCTTCATAACTGCATTATTTCTGAACAGAAAATAAAAATTTCAGGCTAAATTCTAGTAAAACCTACACTTGTTTTTAAAAATACTATTTCTTTACGCTCTCAGTAAATTGCGCCAAGCCTAAAATTGTGCAAACCACTAGAATCCACTTTCTCAAAATCGCCATATAAACCATTTTTTTTTTCGCCAAATTATAAGGTTATACACTTTAGTCTCTGAAATTTACAAATCCTTTTTCTTTTGCGTATAAAAAATATTGAATTCCTGCTCTGATTTCCCACGCAGATGACATTAAAAAATAACCTAGCAAATATTCGAAACAGAAAAAAAAGTATTATTCCTTTATTTTTAATGCAAGAGTGTAAATCATTTAATAAATTCGCCAAACATGGCAACCTCTTGCTTATTTCTCACATTTTCACTACAGGGGTTACAATCGCGGAGTTGCGGAGAGCAAAAATTAGTGTTTTTGTCGGGTTTTTTTTATCAATATCTCCTAAACTAATTCGAATTTCGAAATTTAAATTAGCGGAAGACCTTCCTCGGAATTTTTCGAATAAGTGGACACCTTGATTGAAACTCAACTCCCAGCGGTTTCGGAGGAGATGATGCTACACACAGACAGACAGACAGACGCGCACAGATTTTAATAGTATAGAAGAAGATTATTTTGAATTGGCGCCCAACATTAAATACATTATCTGCAAGGACTGCAAAAAACAAATGTCGAGAGGTTGGCTATAATTTTACTTCAGTTTTATAAACGTTTATTTTCTCACTGTATGGACTCGAAAAAGAATTCATTCATACATACATACATACATACATATATATATATATATATATATATATATGATATATATATATATACACACACACAATTGTATCTCCCTATAACGAACTCGCTCGGTTCCAGTTAAAGTCGCTATAGAGAAATTTTCATTGTAAAGAAATTAATTAGAGATTTTTGCAGTTATTTCAGCAAATATTAGAAAATTTTTAGTTAATTTGATGTTTAAAAGTATTAAATTATGTTTTTCAATTAAAAATAAATTGGTATTTATTATAAATTTGTTAAACTTACGGTTTCAACCATGGTTTTGAAAGGTTGAAGCATTAAAATTTGATGTGGTTTTGGTCGTGAAGCGCAGGGCATTATTATTATATGGGCAAATCGGGACTTTGGCCAGGGCCCCCAATTTTAAATGTTTTTTCTGAAATATTCTTTTAAATATCAAAATTTTATGAAAAATATAACAAATTTCATAGATCGGGGGCCCCCAAATCTATTAATGCCCGGTGCCCCTGTTGGTCATAATCGGGCGCTGGTGAAGTGTGTTCATTATCGGAGTCAGTTTCACTTTCCTGGCCCCCATTTTTATCATCTGTTACTCTTCCACTAAGTGGTCTGTTCAAAAATTAAAATTTTCTTCAAAACTAACGAAAAAAATCTAAGGTAAATCTGAAATATTCTCTATGGGAAGATAAGCTCTTTGTTATATGGAGAATGTTTATAGTGCTATTTAAGCATTAAAGTTACGTTTCCATGAAAAATTTCGTTATAGGGAGAAATTCGTTGTAAGGAGACATCGTTATAGGGAGATTCTACTGTATATATAGGCTTTTGATGTCGTTGGAGGAAGTCTAATTCTTGATATAGATTTCGCGCTTAAGAGACACGCTTTAAATTATTTTAAAAAATTGGCGTAAGGACATCTGCAGGCCTAGGAGTGGTAAACCATCTCAAAAAAAGAGAGAAAAGAGACTGAAAAGAGACTTTTTGGCAGAAAAAGTAACTGAAACCAAATCATCGAATGCTGATATATGTGAATTTCCTTGCCCAACAATTTTGATTATTTGTTAATTATCCCCAACCGAAAAAGGCCGGTTGAGTCCAGAAAAAATTGAAAAGCATAAAGTACACACAACTTAGTGTAGTTACACAATGATAGGTGTAAAAATTTCTTCTTAAAAATAACATAGGGTGTAAAATTATCATAATAATAACTCTGTAGCTTGATATAATATAGGTTATAATCATTTATATACACAATGTATAGCCTAATGCTTTTCTTACTATTAAAATTTCTTAAAGTTTGTGCATTTAATTACTTTTTACTATAAGGTATGTAATACTTATACATATGTATATTCATCCATGCATAATATGTCATTTGATATTTTAAGATAATCAATTGTTTCTGGTCCTGAATGAGGTATGGCCTGTTTATTTATTATTAAATAAAAATTACAACTTGACTATTTTTTATTAATTGAAATGGTATTTTACAGGAGCTAAAGTATAACAACAAATTTCAACTTTAGCAAAAAAAAAAAAGAAGTTATTGAATGAGTCAAAATTTTTTCTAGTACTGAAAAAGGCAGGAAAAACTGGTATAAATACATATCATCAAAAATTAAAATAAAAAACAATTCAAGAATTCTTTGGTTTTTTCACCATGAAAGCAGTAATCAAATTATTTTTCCTTTTCTCTACAACTTTCTGGGGAGTTTCCATTTGTTTAAGCCTTTGTTGCTCAGTTTCACGCATAGTTTTAAAACCCTCCAACATGGCCTGTGCAATACTAACTTCCTGCATATTCCCTTTCTCTATTGCTCTCTTCAGTCTTTCATTGGCTTCCGTGAACAAACGATCAGATGCTTCAGAAGTTGTGTCATGGTCCTTTTTGGTTTCCGATACTTTACTTTCTATCTCAGCAATTCTTTTCTTGGACTCTTTAGCTTTTTTTTACCTTTTCTTCTGTCTCTCTAGCTAAACGTATCTCTTCCTCTTTCTTTTTTTCTTCTTCCTCCTTCAGTCTTTTTTGTTTCTCCAGGTACATTATGTAATGTCTATGTGCATTTTGTCCCATGGTAATAAGTTTTGATGACATGGGAACCAGCTCAGGTTTATTTCCAAAGGCTTTCAATGCATCTTTGATTAATAATATCGCATTTAATGTTCGCTCACAAGTGGAAGCCTTGTCTTCGGTCAAAGTCCACCTTGATACTGAGAAACGCCTTTCAATGTCTGCATTCCCATGTGATAGAGATAATGCAATCTTTATAACTTTTGGCAATTCTTGATATATTTTTCCACCTGATTCATTTTTTTCTTTAAAACTTTATCCCAATAATTATCAATTCTTCCTTCAAAAGCTGGTCCTGTCTCCATCTGTAACAACTTCCATTCATCAATGAGAACATCTTTGATATCGACGGGCAGTTTTCTGGCAACTAAAACTATGTCTTGACAGCTTTTCAGATTTTTCACACGAGAAGGGTTTAAACACCTTAAAGCTTTTATTAAGTCATAATCTATCAAAGCTTTTTCAATTATGTATTTGCATCCTGCAACATAATGCTGTCTAGCACTGTTCATAAAGAGCGAGAAATCTTTTTCTGGGAGACATGAAAGTTCATTTTTAACTTGCTGTGATACAACATCTTTTAAGGGCAACATGTTTTTTGAATCAAATAAATCATTTACATCGTAGTTACCTTCTGAAACAGATTTACGAACACGTCTAGCGAGTTTCTCTAACAATTCTTGTAGCTGAACGTAAAGGAGATGAATTAAAGGCTCATCTCCTTGGAATCTTTCAGTAAAATTTGCAAAAAGTTCTGCAGATGATATTGTAAAATATAATTCTGCTTTGATTGTTGGACAACGTAAAAGGTTAGAGATCTTTTAGTAAGAACAAGACTGCAACACAGCATGTGTCTTTGTTGATGGAATCAGAACGAAAGGTAAGTCACCGAGATGGAGAATGTTTCAGGAATTTCTTTTGAGGTAGCTTGAGATCTTCTTGAATTTTTTCATATTCCTCCACTCTTGCTGGCCACCCATCCAGATAGTGGTAAATAGCAACTAGTAATTCTGATGCATCTTCACCAAAGGTTTGCAAGGCTTTCAGATATGCATAGTGAATTATGTGTATGGGACAGGTCCTGATATCAACTAATCCACAAGATCTCATCTCAGTTAAATTTTCGTTGAAAAGTCTGTAAACTTTCTTGTTCACATTGGGCCCATCAGATCCAATCATCAAAAGCTTTTGAACTGGCAGCTTCTGTCTGTATTACAAGTATGCTCTCATTATAAGAAACTTTGGGGGAAAATTATAATCATACCTTTATTATATTTTGAAGAATAGTATATTGAACGCACCAGTTTTCATTTTCTTGACCACTTGAAGCAACAAAAAAAGATAAAAAAGAGACTTATTCTGAAAAAAAGAGATTATAAGAGACAAACAAAAAAAAAAAAAAAAAAAAAAGGGACTAAAAGCTAAAAAAGAGGCCGGCTTCTAGGCCTGCATCTGATTCGACTTGGGTATGATATAGATATCAAATTTGATGAGGGAGACCGTCCTTGACATCGTTTGATATTTCAGGGGATGACGACCTTTAAAGTGTTAAGCAGATATGGGTAACCTTTGAAAAGTTGTGGGCCAAACTTTAGGATATTAGCGAAGTCTCGGGCCAAACTTGCGGATTTTAGCGAAGTGGCGGGCCGTATAATTGGGATGTATATGGCATATTCAATGGTTTATACGGATTTTTCAAATGTTCCGCTGGCTGGATCAAAAGGCGTGGCAGGCCACGTCCGGCGGTTACCCATATGTGTGTTAAAGTGTAATATTTCAGCCTTCGAAATACGTTTGAGGAATTTGTTTCAATTTAGTTTATACATGGCTGACTGGGATCTTCCCTTCCCCGGCTATCCAGACAAAACCGAGAACAATAGGAAACCCCGTATAAGCGGTAGTTCGCATTCCTTCCGCCGTGGCGTAGTTATATGTCCTGAACAGAGCGATTTAAAGGGCCAGTCCATATGATTAAAAGGGCATTAAAACTGTCAAAAATGCTTGATTAAATTTTTTTGTTTGTTTGTTTTGTTTAAACAGAATGTATCTTTATCTATAAATATTTTGAAACGTTCCTTCATCCATGTACATATTGAAAAAAAATTTAAGAAATTGTTAGTTGGTTAATGATTTTAGGAGTTTCTTCGATATGTAATAAATTAATAATAAATAAATATATTAATTTATGTTTTATTTAAATCTTCAGAAGACTGTAATACTTTTTAAAGACTTGTTTTTCGGAACTCCTACATATTTTAATATACTAGCTGAATGCCCCGTTCTTCGCACGGGAATGAATGGATTTTTTTTAAATATTACGGTTTGCTGTAATTACTATTTATCGAATTTGAATAGATATAGCAAAATTGATATCTCATAAATATTATCTGCGTTCAATAATTATGCATAAAGAATTTCATGGCGGTCGTTTAAACGGCGAAGAAGATGATTGAACGCAGCACCATCAACTGTCGAAGTTTTTGCAAAATGGATAGCATCAAAATATTTTCATGTTCAAATAGCTAGCTAGTGTACGAATTTTCATAGCAAACAGTTTAACGGTCAAGATACGCTGCAGCGCTATCTAGTGGCGAATTAAAGTAATAATACGCTACAGCGCCATCAAAGGGCGAGTTAAGCCAAATGAATAATGCGAAAATATTCTTTGTGTTCAAATGTGTGTGTATACCAATTTTCAGAGCAGTTAGTTGAACGATCAACAAGTTGATTGCTGAAGTGCTATCTAGTGGTGATTTCAAATAATAAACTCTAGGGCTGTAGTCAGGGGAAGATTTGCCGAGTTGGGGGGCACTGGGAAAAAGCTTCATTAGGGTACCCTCTTTCGAAAACTTTTTCAAAATTTACAAATTTTTAAACTTAAGACAATTTGGGGGCCCCCTTTTTGTTGGGAGCCCAGGCGCTTGCCCCGAATGCCCTTCCGAAAATCAGGCCCTGGCTGCAGTACCATCAAGTTGTGAGTACAGCAAAATGAATACTACAAAAATATTCTCTCTGCTCATATGTGTATGTATGACAAATTTTAAGGTGATCAGTCGAACGGCTTTGAAGTTTGTGCCCTGCAACGGCATCTAGAGGCAAGTCATAGCAAAATAGATAGCGCAAAGATATTCTCCGTGCTCAAATACCTGTGTGTATCAATTTTCATAAATCAGCTGAACGGTATTTTCATAGCAAACGGTTGAGCGGTACAGAAAGCGAGTTATAGCTAAACGGGTGAGGCGAGGCGAAAATCTTCTTTTCGTTCAAACATCTTTGTTTACGAATTTCCATGGTGATTAGTTGAACGGTCCTGAAGTTATTGGTTTGAAGTGACATCTAGTGGCAATTAGAATACGCCAGCAAAATAGATAACGCCAAAATATTCTCTGTGTTCAAATATCTATCTATACCAGTTTTCATAGCGATCAGTTGAACAGCATTTATATGCTGCAGTGCCATCAAGCGACGAATTAAAGTAAGAAATTGATACGTTGCAGCGCCATCTATTAGCGAGTTAAAGTAATGATGTGCTACAGCACAATGAAGTAGCTATTTGTAGCAAAATTGATAGAACGAAAATATTCTCCGTGTTCAAGTATTTATCTTTATCCATTTTCATAGAGATCAATTGTCCGGTCATGAAGTTGGCGCGCTACATTGTCATCTAATAGCGAGTTAAAGTAATAATGCGCAGCAGTGCCATCTAGTAGTGAGTAACAGCTAAATGAATAGTTAGAATATATTCCCCGTGCTCAAATGTGTAAGTATAAAATTTTTTATGACGATTGATCGAACGGTATAGAAGTTGATGCGTTGCAGAGCCATCTTGCGGCAAGTTATAGCAAAACGGATAGCGTAAAAATATTCTCCATGTTCATATATCCATGTGTATTAACTGTCATCAAAATCGGTGGCCGGTATTTTCACAGCAAGCGCTTAAACGAAATGAATTCGATGTTCCGCAGCGCCATGTAGCGGTGAGTTACAGCAAAATGGATAGTGTAAAAATATTCTCCGTCTTCAAATATCCAATTTTCATCAAAATCAGTTGAATGGTATTTTCATAACAGGCAGCGGTCGAACCGAATAGAAATCGAAGTTCTGCAGCGCCATCTATCGGCAATTTGCAGCAAAATGGATAATGTAACAATATTCCACCTCTTCAAATATCCGTGTGTACCAATTTTCACCAAACTTGGATTAACGGTACTTGCATAGGATGCGGTCGAACGGAATAGAATTCGATGTACTTCAGCGCCATCTAGCGGCAAGTCATGGCAAAATGGATAGTGTAAAAATATTCTCAGTGTTCAAATATCCATACGAACCAATTTTCATCAAAAACGATTGAACGTTATTTTCATAGCAAGTGGGTTGAACGGAATATAATTCGATATTCTGCAGCGTCATCTGGCGGCAAGTTATAGCAAAAGGGATAACGTAAAAATATTCTACGTTTACAAATATCCAGGCGTATTAATTATCATAAAAATCGGTTGAATGGTATTTTCGTAGCACGTGGTTAAACGGAATATAATTTGACGTTCTGCAGCGCCATCTAGCAGCACGTTAGAGCAAAACGGATACTGTAAAAGTATTATACGTCCTCAAATATCCATGTATACGAATTTTCATCAAAACCGGTTGAACGGTATTTTCATAGCAAGCGGTACAACGGAATAGAATTCGATGCTCTGCAGCATCACCTGGCGGCAAGTTATAGCAAAATGGATTATGCAAAAAATTTCTCCGTGTTCAAATATCCATACGTACCAATTTTCGTCAAGATAAGTCAAACGGCATTTTCATAGCAAGCGGTCTAACGGAATAGAATTCGATGCTCTGCAGCGCCACCTAGCGGCGAGCTAGAGTAAAGTGGATAGCATAAAAACTTTCTCGGTGACAAAAGACTTAGGTGTACCAAATTTCATGGTGATCGGTCAAACGGTTTTGAAGTTTTTCAACGTCATACACACACACACACACACACATACCCACAAATATTCATTTTTATATATATAGAAGATAGATAAAACATCGAAATTGCTAGTACCAGAATACTCTAGAATATTCAAATAATTTGTTCTTTTTCACTTGTCAAAATAACTTGAATTTGTTTCAAGGAAAATGGTTCGCAGACGATAATTTCTTGAGATTCAATTTTCCTGCTAATATGGCAACAGACGATAAACATTACATTTTAATATTTTATTGGAGTTGAAATTCAGAAGTTCTCATGAGTTAGAAAAGGACAGATATATATTTTTTCACATTTTCGCCACCCACCGCGACCAAACTCCCTTACTTTTACCGTGAGACCAAGGGGTATTTACCACCCCAACGGACAGTTATTTCGAGTAGGTGGTGATAGAGAAAACCCTGTCTTTACAAACGAATATTAGCATTTTATATATATATTAAGATTAATACAGCATTCTCCCTATACGTAAAAAATCTGATGTGTCCAACACATGACTTCCTTGCACGTCTATTAAATCAAAAATGTTTTTTACGCACTTCCTCTAAACTTATTTGTTTGAAAGATATAAAATATCAATAATAGTAAGATATAGCGATTTCTAGCCAAACATTTCGATATCGCCAAGCTGAGTTCAATTTGAAAGATTTCTTTCTGACACTTTATTTGGCGATATTTCACCAAAAGCCGACAAACTTGAAATAGTTTGCGAGATTTTGTGGATAGCCAAAGTAGTCATTGACCACAGACTTTCAATGAATTGAATGCATCCATACACCTTAATGTATTTAAAGTCATTTGGCTCACCCTGTAAATAAATTCCCAGTCGATTGCTGTCAAAAAAGATATTGAAAACCGTTAGATATTATAATATAGTTCTAAATACAAAAGTTCAAAATTCTACGGGTTAAAGTTTTAGAGTTATACAAAATACGAAATAATTTTTGGCGCCACATTTGGCGATATTTCGGCGAAACTCGTCAATGTCGACGACATTTGGCGAGATATTAAGCATGGACCAACAATGACAGATTATCGCCAAATTTGGCGATATTTCGCCAAAACTCGCCAAGAACGATGACAAATGGCGATACTTTGGGCATGAACCAAATGACTGACTATCGCCAAATTTGGCGACATTTCGGCAAAACTCGCCAAGGTCGAGGACAGACGGCGAGATTTTGGGCATGTACCAAACAATGACTGTCTACAATTGTATTATATTGAAGATGTCCATAGAAATTAAAGTACTGAAATTCTTATCGGTGGTCCTGTAAATAAACTCTCCAGTGGATTTTAACCAAAAATCGAGATGCACGCCTAGATGTTACAACAATCTTATATATGAAATTTCATAATAGTTTTTGAGATTTGAGAGTTAAATATGCACACACGTACACAAAAAAGCCGCCAAGCTTGGCGACTTTTGGAATAGTTCTTGAGGGAGGCACGTGACCGTGGTCGGACCATTACCTAACTTATGTGGTAGGACGGTATTGTGCTTGAAATGGATGAATCCCCTAAAATTGCCATTGACCGTAATGTATTGGAAATCTTTTGAGTGTTCCTGTAGCAGAACTGTAAATGATAAAAACACTTTTTTTAATGGAGAAATTCATTTTCTAACTCTTTACAGCATATATCACTTCTGAGTCGATGAAATAGCCCAATAGCTCTAAAAAACGCTTTGATGAATTTCGGCCTATTGAGCGTAATGTATTTCGAATATTTTAGGCGGTTCTGTAGATAAACTATCCAGTCGAATGGAACCGAAAGGGGAGGTGCACAACTAGATATTACAACAATCCTAAATATAAAATTTCAACATTCTACGCCTAATAGTTTTTGAGATATGCGAGTTTAATGAATTTCGACCCATTGAGCGTGATGTATTTCGAATGTATTGGGCGGTCCTGTAGATAAACTATCCAATCGAATGGAACCAAAAGGGGAGGTGCACAACTAGATGTTACAACTATCCAAAATATGAAGTTTCGACATTCTACGCCTAATAGTTTTTGAGATATGCGAGTTTAATGAATTTCGGCCCATAGAGCGTAATGTATTTCGAATCTTTTGGGCGGTCCTGTACATAAACTATTCATTCGATTGCGACCAAAAGGGGAGGTGCACAACTAGATCATAGAACAATCCTGAATATCAAATCTCAACATTCTACGACCCATAGTTTTTGAGAAATGCGAGTTACATACATACGTACGTACGTACAGACGGCATGGAAAAACTGACCACAATAAACTCGCCGCTGGTCAAAATGAGTTGCAGACGCGTTAATATGATCGTGCATGCTAGCCTACGATGAGATGCATCGAAAAAATTCTTAAAATTAAATTTAGAGGTAGTCAAAATCGGTTTTTTTTGTCGAAATTTGGCCCCCAAAATTTTTCGGGATCACATTACTTCCTTATACTACGTACAAGGAAGTAAAAAGAGGAAAATTCTCTATGCAAATTATTTAGGAGTTAAGTTAAATTGTTTAAAATTACTCTAACAGATTAAAATAATAATAAATAAAAATATGAAAATTTTTTCTGGAGGATGGGTTCAGTTATCTAAACAAATTATATTGCAACAAATAAATAAGTAAGTAAATAAGACACTGAACATGGTAGATGGTGGAAGAGTTACGGTCCCCCGTTCGGGCCTACCGCGCGGCTGTCGATCTAACGGTCTGTAGTTTTGTTCGGTTTCCTATAGATAGAATTTGAATACAGTAGAACCCCGATCTATCGTTCCCGCATTCATCGTTTTCCCGTATTGATCGTTTTATTTCTATGGTCCCTGCACAAACTGTATTCAAATAACGTTAACAAAACCCGCATGTATCGTTTGTCAAAAATTCCCTTTCCCGCGTTCATCGTTGTAAAATGTTTCTTCTGACCGAAGTGAAATTGAAGATCAAGTGGATCAGTATAGCTTACAAATCGAATTACTTCCCGGTATTATATCTTGGGTTGATGATGGTATAGGTGAAGAGTTCTTACATCTAGCAGGGGTGAGTAAGATGTGAAATGTAGTGATTATATTTCCATTGATTTAGAAGTAGCAACGTGCGGTATCCTAAGAATGGAAGAAATGTGACGGGGGGAAAAAAAAAATGAAAAAAATTGCGAAGAAGCTGAGAATAATATTCATGCCAATCACACTGAGCCAACACTAGTGCCTAGTTTATCCTATTCAATAACAGTATTTGAAATTGTATTGCTTTTACATACAAACATGAATACACATAAAAAGACAAATAAAAAAAAAATTGCAGATCTTGAAAATTTTGTTTAATTAAAAGATTAATGAAAAACCCAGTGTAAATTACTGATTTTAAAAAAATAAGTATCACTTAATTTCTACACAACTCCAGTTTGTTTCTTTTACAGTTTGATAACAAATTTAGTATTTTTGGTATGCTGTATATATTGTCTGTATTCATAAATTCTGTTTTCTTCGTATTTTGAACCCGCATTCGTCGTTTCCCCGCATGCATCGTTTTTTACTACGCACCCCTTGAAAAACGATAGATCGAGGTTCTACTGTACTCGTTATTCATAAGGGATGTTCGCAGTGGCGTAGCGTAGGTGGGGCGGTTGGGGCGCTAGTCCCGTGCAGAAAATTTTTGCGGACGGCAAAACACCTATCGTTGACTTATTTATTTTAAAAAGATTAAAAGGACATTTTTTATTATTTCTACATATATATATATATATATAAATAAGTAAGTAAATAAGACACTAAACATGGTAGATGGTGGAAACGTTACGGTCCCACGTTCGGGCCTACTGCGCGGCTGTCGATCTAACGGTCTGCAGTTTTGTTCGGTTTCCTACAGATAGAATTTGAATACACGATATTCATACGGGATGTTCGCAGTGGCGTAGCGTAGGTGGGGCGCTCGCCCCGTGCAGAAAATTTTTGCGGGCGGTAAACCCCTATCGTTGACTTACTTATTTTAAGAGATATTTATTTATTTATATAAAGATTAAAAAATGTCATAAGTAACTAAATTTCGACACTGAACATGGTAGATGGTGTAAGTGTTTAGGTCCCTCGTTCGGGCCCACCGCGCGGGCACCATTTATCCCCGCAAACTTAAATTATCTGTTCTGGGACATGTGCGAATTTTAAGCAGAGTTTTTCAGTTGAGTCAGTGGCGCACACCAGGATGGGGTCCGGACCCCCCTCCAAATCCCATTTACAAATTGTTATTTATAATAAGATTTACCGTAAATCAAACTTTAAAGTAAGAATGCCCCCCCCCTTCCCAGTAGCTGAACCCCTACCATTAGAAAGCCATTGCTACATCCGTAGTAATAGTGTTACATGCAAATCATCAAAGAATTGACGAAATAAAAGTGCTGCATTGGAAAAAAATTTTATGTAATTTCAACAACAAAGAATTATTAAAAAAAAATTACAAAGGTTTCATTTAAACTTGAAATGAAAACATGAATTAATTTTGCTTATTGGTAACACTCCCACCATCTACTATGTTCAGTGTCTTGTTTACTTACTTATTTATTTATTTATATACATATATATCTTCTAGTCTATCTAATATATAAAATTCTCCTGTCACAGTGTTAGTCACCTAACTCCTCCGAAACCACTCGACCAATTTTAATGAAATTTTCTATGTATATTCGTTAGGTCTGAGAATAGGTTTTTAACTGTGTCTCATACCCCTAAGTCATAAGAGCGGTCCACCCCAAAATGTTTAGCCCCAGAGTGCTATTAATTTCAATCAGGATTCCTGTGTAGACAGCGTGTCGAGTCACTTTTCAAATGTGTTTGCCAGATAATGTGGAGAGGGGGGGGGCGTTAATAAAATGTTGAAAGTCGCACAAGGTTTGCAATTTTTGATAATTTATCGCTAAATGTGGTGTCAAAACGTGACAATTTATAACAAATATATTTCGCGTATAGTTAGAAAACGTCTGGCGTACATTGTAAAACAGTTTTATTAGACGATTTTAATATAGATTTCTATTCCGAAGAAGTGCTCTGTGGAACAAGAAAGGAAAACACGGTACACTCATGGATTATGATGCTCATTCCAAACAGCATTTAAAATGTCTTTGCGGTATAGTTGGAATATGCCTACAGGAAGAATATGCCTGGCGAAGATTGTAAAACAGTTTCAGTAGGCGATTTTAAGATAGATTTCGATTCCAAAGATGTGTTTTATGGTACAAGAAAGAGTTGATTCCTATTTTAACGCCCCCACTCCCGCCAACCTAAAAAATCCCCGTACTTTGCAGTCATGGGTCTCTGGGAGTTATGCACAAGTTTCAACATTACTTACGTATTATCCCGGCGGTCCGCCAAGACAAGCAATTTTTCACAAAGATAAATGCCGGGCACATGAAATTGTTGATGGTTTGGAATACGATTGGCAACGTATTTAAAATCTACGAAAAAGTAGTTTGGCGGAAGTGATCGCCGGGATAATACGTAAGTACAGTTTCAACGCACCCAAAAGAACTAGGTGATAATTAAAGTAAACAAACTAGGGATAAACGCGCCAGTTAAGGAATTTGAAGACATTTAATTATTAAAACTGCATTAATTGGTAATCCAAAATAAATAAAAATGTAATGGCATGCTGTACTTACATGTTGTTCCAAATCGCCATTTTAATTCTAAATTACGATTTCTACATAAATGCAAAAAATCGTCATGGTAACTGCATATGTTTAATCATCGCCTCCTTGGCGAGAGTCGAGGCTTTAAAGTAGGAAACAATATATAAAACGGTGAAGTATAGTTGTGATATACTTGGCGAAGATTGTAAAATAGTTTTAGTAGGCGAGTTTAAGATAGATTTCGATTCCAAAGATGGGTTTTATGAAATAAGAAAGAAAAATACAGCACAGTCATGAATAATAACACTTTCCAGCTTAATGGAATAAGGAAAAAAAAATAGGGACGACGCATAAATTATGATACGATTTTAATATATAGCACTATAGTGCGTATTTAAAATCTGGAAGTGTTTCAGGTTTTCATCCTTTTTTATTTTATTTTTTGGACAAAAATTTTTATGGAATGACTATCAATAAGTCTCAAGACCAAACTATGTCTGTTTGTGGCTTAGATTTGAGCACACCATGTTTTCCACACGGACAATTATACGTGGCATGCTCTCGAGTGGGCAAACCATCCAATTTGTTTGCGTTAGCTAAAGATGGAATAACAATAAATATTGTTCACTCTATTCCGTTAAGGGATTGATATTATTTTTCAGTAAAACTATTGTAATTAGCGATATATATAAATTTATAGAATAAGTTACAATGAATTAAAAATATAAATGTCTGGTATTGTGTTATTTTTATATTCTAGCATTGTTCACAGTGCTCCATGCCTCTTCCACTCATATACCACATCCTCACACACTTACAATAAGTTAGTCATTTCTTTCTACTAAAATAATCCTAGGAATAATTTATATGGCAAAAAAAAACGTTTGCCGGGTCAGCTAGTATATATATAAAGATTAAAAAATGTCATTTTAATCTCTTTAAAATTTTCTGAACGGGGCGAGCGGCCCATCCGCCCCACCTACGCTACGCCACTGCGAACATCCCGTAGGAATAACGTGTATTCAAATTATATCTGTAGGAAACCGAACAAAACTGCAGACCGTTAGATCGACAGCCGCGCGGTAGGCCCGAACGTGGGACCGTAACGCTTCCACCATCTACCATGTTCAGTGTCTTATTTACTTACATATTTAATTATTTATTTATTGCAGTATAATTTGTTTAGATAACTGAGCCCATCCTCCAGAAAAATTTCATATTTTTATTTATTATTTTTGTTAATCTGTTTAAAGTAATTTTAAACAATTTAACTTAACTCCTGAATAATTTGCACAGAGAATTTCCCTCTTTTCTTTTTAATAATACATCTAAGCAGAAGGGTGGAGGGCTTGGTCGGAGGACATTTTATGGGGTTCTAAGGCATATTCATGTTTCATCTGGAGAAAACCGCCCAAAAACTCCATGACATTTTGATCTTAAAATAATTTAACCATAGGCGTTATACCGCCTCTAGAAATTTTCTGCCTGGGTCGGGCGCCCCCCCCCCTTACGCCACGCCACTGCGAACATCCCCCACTAATCTGAAATTTTGTTTCTGATTGAATTGTAAACGCACCCTTTCACAAATCTTTGAAAAGCAATAAAGTACTACAAAATTAGTTTTTCTTTTAAATATTTCAAAATGAAAATTGGCCTAAAAATTGGATTATTTCTTATCTTAAAAATTCTCCGACGAATGAATAAGGAGTCCCCGAAAGGGGAGGGTCATTGGCTCCCTGACAGGGGGCACGTGCACTCCTCCCCCTGGAGGCGCCTATTTTGATTATTAGAATAATTCGTTAAAGCACAAAAAGATTAAAATTTATCCTTGCCATGGGTGTACTAATCCAAAACCTAATAATACGAACCAGTGGCGTAGCGAGAATTTTTTCTTGGGGGGGGGGGGGGGGGGTTACGACTACTGCAACTCACATTTGTGTATAAGTGTGTGTGATAAGGGAGAGAAGCATATGCATTTTGCATGGCAAAAAATTTCTCATCGGAGGGGGGCTGACCCCCTATGCCTCCCTTGGCTACGCCACTGACACGAACATACGTATACGTATTGCAAAATAAAAACTTTGTGAAAAAGACACACATAAAATGTAACTTCGTTACGATTGTTTCGACCAAAAATTCTTTCAGTCTTCATCAGAGAAAGACCTTCGTCTCGCGCAGTGGCGTAGCCAGGATTTCATTTCGGGGTGGGCTGGGTATCAAATTTAAAGCTAAAGTTCAATTGTAAGCTAAGTAAATTGTCCCATTTCGGGGCGGGGGGAAGCAGCCCCCCTCTGGCTACGCCCCTGCATCTCTGACTTTTTCTGATGCAGACCGAAAGAATTTTTTGGTCGAAACGATCGTAACTATTATAAGTTACATTTTATGTGTGTGTTTTTCACAAAGTTTTTATTTATTTTATCGTTTAACCCCAGTATTTTGAGTGTTTTTTACGTATAGAGAGAATGCTGTATTAATATATTAAAATATGTAGGAGTTCCAAAAAACAAGTCTTTAAAAAGTATTACAGTCTTCTGAAGATTTAAATAAAACATAAATTAATGTATTTATTTATTATTAATTTATTACATGTCGAAGAAGCTCCTAAAATCATTAACCAACTAACAATTTCTTAAATTTTTTTTCAATATGTACATGGATGAAGAAACGTTTCAAAATATTTATAGATAAAGATACATTCTGTTTAAACAAAAAAATTTAATCAAGCATTTTTGACAGTTTTAATGACCTTTTAATCATATGGACTGGCCCTTTAAATCGCTCTGTTCAGGACATATAACTACGCCACGGTGGAAGGAATGCGAACTACCGCTTATACGGGCTTTTAGACCCGTTTGGAAAGCCGGGGAAAGGAAAATCCCAGTCAGCCATGGTTTATAGAACTTCAGATACAGACATTTTAATATTAGTCAGTCGGAAATATTTGAAACCGAAAGTATCATTCTGCTATCGGAAGTGAATCGTATTTCTGCGCATGCAAACGGGATAGGTTTTGGACCGAATGACGTTTGTCGGACATACCCCCCCCCCCCTCCCCCACTGCATGGTGTTTCTCTGCAAATGTAAAAAAGCCTCCCCTTTTGTGCTCTAGATCAGTGGTTCCCAAACTATGGGCCGCGACCCATTGTTGGATAACGGGAGCAATTTCGGTGGGTCGAAAAATTTCGTGAAAAATTAAACTTTAGTATTTTATATATACATAGTAAACTATACTATTTTATATAGCCTAGCCTATATTGGTTATCGATATGAAGTAGTGGGTCTCGAAAAAAAAAATCTAGTTGAAGATTTTTTTGAAGAGAAGGACAAAAAAGTTTGGGAACCACTGCTCTAGATCAAGATTTTCTCAGTATTAGTTCGAAATGCCCCCCCTTTCGAAGAAGGCACCCAGACATTGTTTACCGTGCCACGCCGCCCCTGCTCAGAGCTTATAATTAAAACAAATAAAATTTGTTCATATCAATCACAGAAAAACATGTTAAGAATGATCATAAAAACAAAAGCACTGAAGAGCAATTTCATTAAATATGGATACTTTAAGTAGCAACTTTTTTTTTTAAGACTTGAAAATTGAATTTAGTTTATTGTTCATTTTTGGATTTTTCTTTAACCTTCATTTAATCTCGTCATTTGTAAGCATCTTTTATTTAAACACTCCAAGGAGTAGCTTGAAAATGAGCAAAAATATTTTTTTTTTCATATTGCAGCTGTTTCAACCCAAAATTAATGATACTAAAATTATAAACAAAAGCTTTATGTAAAAATAATTTATTTCTTCGCAAAGAAGTTAACTTTTTGGCAGTGACATGAAAACTGGCGACTCCCGTGAACTTTAATTATGTTAGTCCAGAAATTAAATGATTCTTTTTAAAACATTACACACTATCAAAAGTATGGATTATCAAACATTTAATGATTGTATTATCTATCAGATTAATGAGAGAACGTAGGATTTGTGTATCATTCTGTTTTGAGAAGTGTAATAATTATCAATATCTAATAATTATTTATATTGTTAATTTAAAAAATTGAACCTGTATTAGTATAATTAGTGATACTAATTATTATTTAGTTTATTTCACATTTTGGGGTAAAAAGCATATTTCTTGTGAATAGTATTTTGTTTATATATAAGGAAGATACAAGGACGTACAAAACGTATATATAAGGAACGTACATTCTTCGTACGGAAAAGATCAAATACATGGATCATCCGGATTAATTGTGACTTAACACTGTCCGGAGAATCAAAATAATCGGATTTTCAAAAAGAACTTAAAAATGATCATATGAGTTCTACTAAAATGAAATCTTGCTAAAACATTTGATAATTCCCTTAGTGGTTAAATAATTGGAGCAGATAAATAAACCATTAATTAATATGAACTTATCATGCATTTTAAGAGAAAAATTTACATATGTATTTAATGAACAATATGTAAATACATATGTACTTACATAATACTGTACAATTTATACATTATCACAAGTTAATGCAGTTTAAGAAATCTGAAAAATATTTTCATATGTGAAAGAATTATAATTGAAGAAAATCTAAATAAAACTTGCAACCTTTGAAGTTGAATAAATTTCATGTGTTTACTTTTGTAAGCACAAAATCGAGGCATGAACCAAAAACAAAGACGCATATAGTAAGAGCAAGCATGACGCTGTTTTGGGCCTAATATGGAAACCTTTTATCTGGCTCATAGCAAAGAACAGGCAACAAAATACAGGTTGAGAAAAATTGATTTAAATATTTGCACCATTCGGCACAGGAAATGGATTCTCTTATTAATATATCCCTTTAATTCCCCCCGTGTCTGTGTTCTGTCAAGCCTAAATGAGGGGCATCTACATATAGGGGAGGGCGGCTTGGGCGGAGGACTTTTCAAGGGAGTCTAACGCATATTCATGTAACATCTGGAGAAACTCGCCCAAAACTCACAAAACAGCCGCGCGAGGAGAAAGAATTCCGAACCTGCACACTAAGACGCTTCCCAGTGCTCAGCGTTTTATAAATTCGGCCATTCGTCGGCATGATTGAATAGGAAAGAACGACTTGAACTACTGTAAATTCACACTTCAATGTATCCACTGCTTTTTCTTTTTAATGCTTTCTACTGGGCTCAAATTTCATTATGCTGTTATTCATTTTAACGAGAACTACACTCTTGTTACAAAAACTGCCCAGAATACAGATGTAGGTTTAAATGACATTAAATTATGTAAAGTATCGGTATCGGTCATCGGCGAAAATATGGTATCTGTCAATCCCTACTAAATAGACATCAAATATACATCCATTCGGAATCTGACCCTTGCTTTGGTGAGTTAACAGGGGTGTCAACTACTTGGTGAATACGGCTGTTATGATTTAAACTCGAAGTAAAAATAATGATTTATTTTCTGTTTAGAATATTTGCTAGGTTATTTTTTAATTAAAATATTGCGTGCATGAGAAATCAGAGCTGGAATGCAAAGTTTTTTATACGTAAAAAAATAAGAACTTGGAGATTTCTGAGACTAATATCTATAATTTTCTTAGTCTGGCAAAAAATAAAATGGCTGATATGGTGATTTTTAAAAAGTAGTAGGTTCTACCGATTTGCACAGTTTCAGGCTTGGCGCAATTTACTTAGCGCGAACTAAAATAGTATTTTTAAAAACAAGTGTAGGTTTTATCAGAATACGGCCTTTAATTTTCTATGCAGAAATAGTGCAGTTATTAAGGCAATTTTAAGCAATATATCTTCGGAATTTTCACCCAAATTAAGTAAATTGATTTAAGTTGGAACAATCTCGCTAAATTTCAAAAGAAATGAAACTAGCTGGAACCCGTCGAATTCGACGGTCACTTTATTGACAGTAATATTCAAAAATAAATGGGAACGATCAAGAATGTCACCAAGGTCTTGAACAAAACTAACAGGAAAAATCAAAGAGCGACGCGGATGGAAGATGACTTGGGACAGAAAGTAAGCAAAAGGTTTCACGCCAGTTCTTAGCAACTGTACAATGACGATGAAATGATTAAAATGTTTAAAATTTGTTTCTAACTATCTTTATTAAGTAAAAAAAAAAAGAAGAGTAGATATTAAATGACGAATGAGCAAATACAGTTACAAATTCTAATTGAGCATTTCGTTGAAGACGATATTTTTTGTAAAGTCATCGACCACGAAATGTCCAGGTGAATTCTCTTTAATGATCTTGACTGCCACAGCATTCTTTGATCTAACCATTGAAAGAGTGACATACAACATCCCATGAGAAAAAACGGGCGCCGAAAGGTAAACGCCAAAAGTATGAAGCGAAAATAGTGAAAAATTTCGGAATTCTGCAAGAGCCAAAAAAATGTAATCCGCCAAATGGCGTTCGCGCGCTCCCTGCTTTATTTGCCTTTTTTCAAGCTACCCTCGATGGTAAAGATCCAGTATCAGACAGAAAACTGAAAAATTAAAGAAATAAAAGATAAATCGCTAACTAAATAAGGAGTTTATAACTGCCGTCAATGTCGTTAACAAACCACAATGTATTTGTGTGGAGAAAAGTTTGAAAAAAATCTGAAACACTTTCATATTTTAAATACTCACTAAAATGCTGTATATTAAAAGCGTATCATAATCCATGCGCTGTCCCTATTTTTCTTCCTTGTTTCATTAAATTGAAAAGCGTATCATTATTCATAGCCATGCCGTATTTTTCTTCCTTGTTGCACAAAACATTTCTTTGGAATCGAAATCTATAGCTGCTAAAACTTGTTTTACAATCTTCGCCAAACATGAGTGTGCTATATTTGTCTTTCTCGTTGCATAAAACAGATCTTTGGAATTAATATCTATTAAATTTGCCTACTAAAGCTATTTTACAACCATCGCCAGGCATGGTTCGTTTTTTAAGTTTTTTTGCCGCAAACGTGGCGATCAATTATAAAAAATCGCAAACTTTGTCAGACTTATTCTCCCCCCCCCCTTTCTGCGTTATGTGGCAAACACATTTTAAAAGATTTCCACCGTGACAGTTCATCTCTACAAAACTTGTCTACAAATCATATCGACAGAATCGAGTAGACAAAGTCTGGGCGTGAACGAAATAGCACCCTAGTGCTAAAAAACGATAAAATAAAGAAGGCTTTTTATGACAGCAAAATCTATTTAATAAATCACAATGTTATTTCTATGACGAAAAATTGCACATTTGAAGTTTCGCTACGGAGCTTACGCATATCAATCGTTTACGTAAGATCATTTTTTAGAACAACACATTTATTATCACTACACACTGTTGCCACACAACATTTAGAAACTGATGCAATTTTTAACAAATATTTTTCCAAATGAATCAAACCTTGCGGAGCTTACGCATAAAAATATCGTCTGCCAACAATGGGGTTAATAAATCACAATTTTATTTCTATGGCGAAAATAAAAATATCGTCTACGTTAATAAACCACAATGTTATTTCTATGGCGAAAATTTGCACCTTTCGTTCAGCCACGCCTAAACCGTTCGACTTTTCCTGATTTTCTCTTTTGATGGCACATCTAGGGGCGCAGACCTTTCTTCAGACACCTCAACCGAGTTTTTACACACAGCCATTCTCTGGATTCGGTTGTCGAAAGAAAAACATGTTTCAAAATAATATATAGATTCTCGCATTTTGTACATCGGAACAAACAAAACACGTTATAGTTGATAATTTAAAATACTGCTACTTTTGAATTAGATCCCTGCATTAATTTTTGATGATCGAGCCATTTAAGTGACAGATAACTATTTCCCATTTTGATTGCTGTTAAATCAGTGCTTCGAATGATTCCCTAAAATCTATTATATAAATGTGAAAGTTTGTCTGTTTGTTTGTCCGGGAACTCCTCCCACACCGTCTGACTGATCGGCTTGAAATTTTTGCACAGGTATGTAAAGTGACATAGAATAGTCCATAGTCAACTTCAAAATTCTGGAAATCCACCTGTTCCCTAATTTTTAACGATTTTTCGCAATTTTCAGGGTAGAAAGCTATTCAAATGTCCGATTTGAGCACATTAATGAGCATAGTTGACAAAGTTAGATTTATTTATTTATTACCTTCAATAATTCAAGTGAAATTGACATCATTTTGATGTTACAAGTGTAAAAATGCATTAGAAATCCTATATCGATTAACAAGCTTTTACAAAAATTACACCACGAGCAAAATAATAACACTTCCATCTTATCAGATGATGTAGAAAAGTAAAACAACATGCTTTTTTTCCCTGCTTCATTCACCTAATTCATGTTAGATATCGTAACCAAGAATGATGTCATTTTGACGTCGTGAATTTAAAAATGAGTTAGAAATCTAATTAGGGTTGGGATGCAGACCTCTATTGACCGTCATTATAAACCAGTTTTATTGACTAATTCAGTTTTTAAACCAATAATAAAACTAGAATCGGTGAATAAATTGGCTTCTATTACAGTAAATAGAGTCTGTATCCCAGTCTTAATTAACAGGCTTTGACATAAAAATTTACTATTATAAAAATCCAAAGTATTTTGTTTAATGCGCGAGCTACCCTTGGCAATTTTTGAATACTATGATTTTTCACACACCGTAATAAGGAAAGGAAACGTCGTTTTTTTTAAATCATGGGGAAATTCCAATGCCGCCTGAAGGTGGAAAGT
>JAWZYV010019501.1:0-21934 GCA_038373885.1 Cheiracanthium punctorium
TTAAACATTCTCCTAAAATGGCCTGATATTTATAAACTGGTCCTGTATTTTATAAAATACGGTGAGAATTCCTCTCTATCATCTCAAATAGTAGGACACTTTAGGACAATTTTTCAAATGTTCAGAATTGTTACCAATTTAAGGACCCTTACGAACCAACCCCGACATAGGACGGCGATGGGCGAAAAGAGACGGTTTCCATATTAATGAGCTCCAGTGGGATGAAGTCCGACATCGGGGCTCAGGGTTCTCCTAATTTTGAGCCCATTCCAGATGAGAGACCTAGCACCTGAAGACGGTACCTCCAGAAATACCGTTTGAACATGCAGGACATTATAGTCACGAACAGATTTTACGTGCAGCAGCTCCCATTAGGGAGTACGGTTCCACAGCAGTCCGGCCGAAGGAGGAGTTCACCCGCTCTCGCACTGGCCAAGTCCTTGCTGCTTCACTTTATGGTGTTCTAATGGAGACGGAGCTTAGCTCTTAGGTCACTGCGAGACCTTTGAATTCGTTTTCTTTTTACTTTTTTCAGAAAAAGTGATTTTTTTCAGACATGTGGCAAATGTGAAATTAATTCATAAATGGTGGCTTCAGCTAATTTTCCACGAAATATTTTCCACGTTTATAGCGAAATTTGCAAGTTTCCCAGAGTTTTTCTGTTAAAGTAAAATGTCCTTACTATTCCAGATTTTACAGTTTTTCTTGTACGTTTGCAATCTTATATACGCCAAAAAAACCTCTTAGCATTCCTAATTAGTAGCATGGTCCTTATACACGTCGGCATTTCCATAAAAACATGCAACTATAGTTCTTTTGGCGCGCAATTTAATCGTCATCAGTATTGCCGCCAAATTAAAAAACAATTTTTTCCCCTGCATTGTTTAATGCACACACATGCATATATTGTAAAAGACCTGCAATTACTTTAAACAACCATTAACAGTGTAGAGTAAAATTTTTTCCAGCTTAAATAAATAAAACTAATTTAAAATTGCGTTGTTTTTAACAAAAAATATTATCTGAAGCATCTTATAAAAATGACGTTGCTATTATTAATTACATTTTAATGACTCTGTAAACAAACGGTCAAAATAACACAGATCAATCGTAGAGCAACCTTTTTTTTTCCGTTTTCAGTGAAAAATTGCGAGATTTCATAAACGATAACCTTTTCGAAAGTGTAATTACGTTTTACAACGCGAATATCAAATTACATTTACAAGAAGAATTACGATGCTTGCATGTGACGTTTCAAAGCATAAATTATGCTTCCTGACGTCCCAGCAAACACAGACCTTTCGGGAGACAGTCGGACCTTAGTCGGCAGAGGGGGTCACTGTCCGTTTACTGTTGGCTTAGTGTCGGCAAGAAAAGAGAGGGATCGGTAAACTGTCAGTTACATGCCGGCAACTGATAGTAAGGAATTTGGAGTATCTGTTGCCGGATAGTGTTGTCGGTCCATTTGCGGCTAAAAATCGGCAAACCGCAAGTATCGGCAAGTGGCAATGGACCGATACCTTTCAGCCGATTACGGTCCGATCAACGGTGCCAACTTTGGCCCGAATGCGGAATGATTTACACTATCCGACATTATCAATATATATTCAATAATAATTTTTTTAAAAATTAATAATTTGCAAAATTAAAATTACATTTTAAAATTGAATCATTCTCACAATTTTTGATTCCTTTTTTCTGTTATAATTACTATGAAATACACAGTGGCGGATTATTGCAAGTTTCTCGGGGGGGGGCGGTTAGTTAGAAGATTGGCATATACATCCATTTCATGGAAATAAAATAGGATCTTTTACATTAATTTCTTCTTTCTCGGGGGGAGGGGCGGTCGCCCCCTCCGCACAGCAGCATTTTGTGGTTTTCACCGAAGCATTTGACTAAATACACGGGTTAGGATCCCTTAGAAAGTCCCTCACGGAAGGCAATCACCCCTTAGACCTAGATCCCTAGAGTAGATAACTGCCCTTAAGACCACATCTTATATTTCCACGGCAGCATTTATGTTCCCCTGGGAAAATTAACTATTAATTGAACAAAATAAATAAAAACTTTGTATATAAAGCACATATAAAATGATATATACATATAAAGATACGATCGTTTCGACAGAAAATTGTTCTGCCTACTTCAGTCGCGCAAAAGCAGTGAGAACAGAAAAAAAAAATAAACACAATCAAGCATGTTCTGTCGAAACGATTGTATCTTTTTATATATATCATTTTATACGTGCTTTATATACTAGAAGTTTTTATTTACCTTATCTTTTAGCACTAGTATTTGGAGTGTTTTTTCTATTAATTGAACATTTAACATAAGTTTTCCCCCCTTTGTTGTTATTTAAAATTTCTACTGGAATTGCGATTGCCCCCCTTGGTACCTTTTTTTTTTATTATTCACTTTTAAAATTTATTTTCCACTAAAAAGCCCGCCATGAACATTTCAGCGGAGCTTTTTTATTTCTTTGATTGTCTTACGAAATGTTATTCATTACCACATTGACAGGATTTGGGTGATTTCTTTTAAAAATCTGTTTACAGTGCTATCAAATGTGTATTGCAGCAGAAAGAAAAAAAAAAGCACCAGCTGTTAAAAATGCGCCAAATCTGGACCATTACTCCATCACAATATGCACTATATATTCCATTGACATAGATCCAGAATTCCATTGACTCTTAAAAAGTCCAGCACAAGAAGGGGTGTTGCATAGATGTCCTCCCTAGAGAGACCCAAACAATCCAAAATGTGCCGGGGCGAAGCCTCTTGTACGCCGCACTTTGAGCAGGAGTCGCACTTCTTTTTCCCTCCAGAAAACGAGAGGCACTTAATGTGCCCACTGGCAAGTCTTGTTAGTGCAGTTGAGGAACCTCTATCACACTCGAGGGCAAGGGCAATTCGACGGGCGATGCAGCTTCAGAATCAAGAGTCAATGGGTTCATGGGGAGGTAATGCGCAGCTTCAGTTAGTCAAAAGACCGGAGCACCAAAAGGTTGAAGACTGTCTTGGCTCCATTCACCTAGTGATTTTAGCTGAGCATAATGGAATGGCCTTCACGCCTAGGGTGGCCCTACCGGGAGAATATTCTCCCGACGTACATCGCCCATTCCGCCCAGGGGCACCCTCTCGCCACAATGAGGCAACCAGTAGGACTTGAGAGGGTATTTCTTGTATTCTCTGTTCAAAGTGCAATTAACTACATGAATTTCTCTAAAATGACAGTTCTGTCTCCTCATAACAAAGGATTAGAATAACAGTTAAGCATCTTAATTTTTAAGAATTTGAGCATTTTTCTCTCTGAAATAAATAGGCCATTAACTTTGTGTATCCTCTGTTCTTGATTTTAAAAAATAAAAATTGTTTCAATCTGAAATCATTTTTTTAGTTAATAATAAAGCACTTTTTTAGTAAAATATAAATTGAAATTATGTGTTAACTTTAAATCAATGTGATATAATAGAAGCAAAACATAGCAATTTATATCCGCCGTTACAATAGAAATTTAATGAAAAAAAATGACTTATGAGGCTGATGTATAATTTAAACCAACTAGCCACCAAGGCGGCCAGCTTCGCTGCCCTATACCTTATTTTTCTCTATGATTAGTGCAGTGTTGGCCAAATTATTGGTCTCATTTCAAAGGAAATCAAGTTTCTTTATTTTAACGGTATTAGTCCTTAAATTTATTTAGGATAGGGTTACTAAAAATTTTGGGTGTCATCATAATACTCGATGGTGGCAGACTTTGCAAAATGTACAAAAAGAATAACTGGTGACATTTCCATTCATAAAATGATTATAAAAATACTTTATAGGATGATACGCTGTGGAACATGTTGAGAAAATTAGGGTATTTACGTATTATCCGGGCAATTGTTTCCGCCAAATTATTTTTCGGCTAACTGTTGCCAATCATATTCGAAACCATCAATAATTTCATACTTCTGGCATTTACCTTGGTGAAATATTGCAGTGATATGGACTCCTACGCTTCAAGTGTGAGTAACATATTTGCGGAAAAACCATTAACAACACCAAAAGAAGCTGTTGTGACAAATTTACCAACCATACAAGATTTTATCAGATTAGAAAGTTATTTGAAGTTTTTTTATTTCTTGAATTCTTTTACAGGGTTCACATTCACACAATTGTATGAAATATGAGGGCTTAAACATTACTTTTTCAATGAAGTATTTTCTCTTCTGTTTTCTAAAAAGAGTTGACAAGATACAAAAGTCAGTTCAATGTGATTGCCCTCTGGAAAACTTTTATAGGGAATAAGAAATAGTAGTTTATTAGCCCTTATTTAAGTAAGAGTACCTGCATATTTCAGGTATTATTAAACTTATTAACCGTTGTTAAACTTTCATTGCAATGATTAATTTAATTAGTTTTTTCTTAAACAATATGTCATATGGTGTTAAACTTAAAAAATTAAAATGCTTTAAAATTTAATATCCATGTGTGTTTCCTTTATATGTTATTAATAACTTTCTTAAATATTAATGAAATGCTGGTAATTTATCAAGAAGGTGAGCCTGAATAGACGCCTCATGCAATTACCCATCAAAGCAGTATTCTTTTTTAAGTAAGCAAGAACTGGCATTTAGAGGACATTGCGAGGGAGAAAATTCTTTAAACAAGGGGAAATTTAAAGAGCTTTTAAAATTAATAATAACGGAATTTAAACAACGCCTTTTTATGAGGACATCACTGACTGATTCGCAAGTTTAAAAGAAAAGAGGATTGATTTGACTTAAGAAAAAAAACTTCGAATCAGACACGGATTAATGCAATTGTGAGGATAGGAGGGACTGGTTGAAATTTATGTCCATTTTATGGAAGTAAATTAGGATCTCTTACATTTTTTATGTAATTTTTTTTTTAAATCCTGGGTGAGGGCTTAATCTGCCAGCTTTCGAATTCAGTAACAAAGATTTTCCATTCCTGTCCGGAGGAGGGGGGGGGGGTCATATGTCTCCAGCTGCACTAACTTTTTTGACCACGGGATGCCACTGTATGTGTCATAAGATTTAAGAAAATTTGAAAAGCAACGAAACTCAAATTTAAAATCTGAGTGTTTTCTCTTACATTAAAACTAATTTCATTGTGATATTAGTTTTTGTGCGATTGTGGAACGCTACGTTAAGGCTATCGGCAAAGGATGGGGGTGCCTCGGCAGGAAGACTTTCTAAGGATTTCTAATGCTTATGTGATATTTGTAAGTAACAACTTGAACCAATTTAGTACTATAGTAATATACAATATCTTTCATTCATCATATAAAAAATATGCATTTGTTTACCGATTGGTGAATACTTAAAATTTGTTTACTATTCGGTTGCCTATTATTTAAGTATTCGTCCGAACCGAATATTCGGTTTGTCTGCCGAATAGGCAGTATACCGAATACCAACCGAATATTCAGTGCATTCCTAGTTTGTATTTTCTTTTACTAACTTTTTGAGAATCTCTCATTATATTTTCGGTTAGAAGGTGTGGCTGCCTTGGTGGCAAAGACCACAAAGATACTCTAAGGAGAGTGTATTCTTCTTTTCACATGTGGTAAGCTAATATATATCTCTTTGGTATTACTATGTGCTGAAAACAGAGTTGGGTTTTTGACGTCAAAAACTACTTGAATTCATTTTTATTCTCCCTAACAAATATGAAGTCCCCTCGAAAATGTTGTTTATTCGTGAGTCTTCCAATTTTACTACAGTAGATAACGGATCTTTATTCATCTACGTTTATCATCATGAATTCTCTTATTATTATAATTTATTTTTCCGTTAGATGTTTCAAAAATTCAAAAGATTAAACTAAAACATCTAATAAGTAAAGATAGTTTTCATAATCTTTCAACAAATTTCCTATTGTATACCATTGGAGAATACATAAAATGTTTTATACAGACAAAAGGAGGGGACTAGTGCCACCCCTGCAAAGATAAAAATGGCGCCCCCTTTTACATTATTCCAAAGAAAACCCTTTCGAAATGGCGCCCCGATGCGATGGTTACCTTGCTTACCCATAGGCATAGCCAGGTCGGAAGGTGGGCAGGTACCTTTGTCCAAGTGATAAAATTCTCTACGAACCCTATAATACAAATTAGGACTAAAATGTAATATCAAACATAAGCGTAACTTAGTATGGGTAAGAGGGGGCAGTTGCCCCCCAAAATTCAAAAAAATGCATATATAACCAAAACCGTAGGCAGAAAAAATTTTTGAAAGGGGATATGTCGTGCTAAATTAAATTTCGGGAGGAGGGGGGCAGGAGGCGATACGCAGTATTATTTTTTTTAACTTAACACAAATACAAAACTGCTAGTGCATTGACTAAAATTTGGAGAGGGGTTCAAACCCCCATGATCCCCGCCTCTGGCTACGGCCTTGGATATAACCTATTTGAGAATTATATTCTCTACAATAGGAAACATTTTGCCCCCTCAGTGTTTCATGCCAGTTTACGCCTATGGTATCAAATGTGTGTCATTTGATCTGTGTGTGAGTGTGTGTGTGTGGGGGGGCACTCCCCTTATCCCTCACCCATAGTTACGCACCTGTTACCGTATCACCCGTCACTGCTCTACAGACGATGACGAAATCATAATCCTGTAATCTGCTTCCAGCTACAGGCAATAGAAATGCAGCTGTACGTAAAATGACGCGAAAAAAAGTTTCGATAGCCGAAGGAAAAGCACGACAATATAAGCCAAAACTAAATTAGTTATTTAAAAATTGCTTGAATTTATCTGTCTGATATTAAATATATTTAATCTCTAAGTCAACGATACATATTTTGCCTCCCGGGACGGGTGCACCCTCTGCCTCCCCCTACTCTACGAGCTACGCCACTGGCCCCCTTTTGTAGGGCCCATGTACATGGTCTGATTGCCAAAAGCTTCATTGCCTCCCCCCCTTCTTTTGCAAACTTTTTTCGAGTTTCCAAATTTTAAATTCGAAGAACAATTTGGAGGTCCCCTCTTTTTGAAGAGGCCCCGAGCGCTTGCCCCGAATGCCCGCCCGGGAATCAGGCTCTGCCCATATATCTCGATCACCTATAACGTATTAACTTCAAAGTTAACTTGTCTCTACTTTTGGTGACCTTTGTCTTAACAAATGACTGTAATAGTGTCAAAATTATTCATCATTTCTATCCCAACTTTCTCAATATAAATATGAGCAAAAGCGACATTTTTTAATCTAATTAACGTACACGGAAATAAAATGTATCACGTTCGTATGTTAAATGTTCTGCATCACTATTGTATATAGCAAATTTTCTCATAAAGTGTCTTTACACTGAAAACAGAAATTATGAAATTTAACAGGAGCGACTTTGTCTTCTTTTTAATTCGTTTATATTTTAATATCGCTTAAAAAAAGAAAAATACTTAAGTCAATCAAAACATCTTAAAGTGATAAACAATAATCTCGTTTCACTATTATTGCCGTTGGTTTTTTTATGACTATTTTAATATAATTGTACTACTTCAACCGACTTAAAATGAAAAATCCCGGCAAAAAAGAAAAACATCCATGATGGAACAAAACCGCAGGTCTGATTCCTCGCCAAATACAAGCTACCGAATCTTCCCATCTGATGACACTGAAACCCTAAATTTTGCTCTTCAGGAATGGAGCAGCTTCATTGGCTGATCCAAATGTGGTATTTGTACAAAAACAGGCTAGTGCTTTCACACGAGTAGATTTGAATATGAAAGTATGAACTACAATAATCACATAAGTTTACTTTTATGCTTTTGTGTTATCCAGCTGGGTATTCGCAAAGCACGGGGAGAGGATGTCTCACCATACTAGGGAGTTATACTGGAGGGTGTCCCGTAACTACTAGTACAAAATTTAAAGAGAGATAGGAATCAGAAACGCAAGGGAATGTGGGGTCAGGTCAAAAACGCCGTTTTCACTTATCTAATAATAATCACGTTGGGAAAAGTGTAGAAACATTCGTATAATATCTTAACCAAGTTTTGTTAACAAATGGCTTGCCTCTAAAAATTTCATCCGTGAAATGAAATAGAATTTTCAAACTATCAATTTTAGTCACGTGTTTTCTGTGAAAGATACATAAGTTTTTCATGAAAAATGATCGGAATGGTCACTACTATTTCAGCACTGGTTGCAAAGTAATCATTAGAAGTCACATGAAGACGACGTTCCGGACCCCACATTGCTATGTTGTTCATATTCCTCATTACGTGTTCTAAGACGTGGACACAATGCATGTACTATCTCGTAGTACAAAAAGTAAAAAAATCTCTTTCTTTTGGTACCAAAAGCATTTAAATCCAATCGTTCGTTCGTGTGTCACTCAAGAGATCAAACTGCCTGCCTCGTTAATTTCTGTTGAATCCTCAAACGTTATTCTACAGTTTTCCCAAAACTTAGCTACCTCTTTTTTGTAAAACAAACAATTCGATTCCTTTGATCTCGGAAAAAAAAAAAACTTGCTCCCAGAGCGAACGCCCAGCGAGACACCGAACATCTCTCTCCATGTGCTGAAAATTCTTTTTGTCATGTATCTTGCGGCCGTAGAAAATGTTGTTCACAGGATGCATGGTTTAGTCTCTGAGGATGGAGTTATAATGATTGTGGTCGAGTACCGCAAACACCCCTATCGGAAACTTTTAGAACTAATGCTTTTATTTCCACGGAATCTCACTTCCCATGTCATCGTATATCTCCGTACCAAATTTAGGTGTTGCTGATCCTTAGATAGAGTTGCAGATCCTTCTAAATAGTGTCGGGCCTCATAATGACCGAGTGGATAAGACAGTGAACTTCGTAGACGGATGAAGTGCGAAGATCACAGTTTCGGGCCCAACGCACGGCTGTCCATCTGACGGAGTTTGGGATGATTTTTGTCCAGATGTAACGCCAATACGCGTAAAATACCCTTAAGAAGTCCTCTGCTCTTGGCATGCCCCTCGTATATTCTTGCCATAACACAAACACTTGAATAGTGTCTGTTTTTAAAAAATCAGCCTGTATTTAACTTTCCCGCGCTAAATTCGCTTAATTAATTGAGTCATAATTACCAACGGGTCAGATTCATTATCCTCATCAGAATCTTTGATATTTTCTGCATCTTTGGAGGAGCACGATGCAATGATTTCTTCATCTGTAAGTGTGCTATAAGCACCGTTTTTATCCGCTTCCAACCAGTTCTTCACGTCATCAATATCAACATATGAGCAACCGTCCATTTTCTTAAACATATTTACGAACTCTTGAGGTCCAACTTCACTAGGCTCTTTTCCATTGTCGAGTTTTCCTTGCATTTCGGTCCTGTTTTCGGGCAAATCAAGCACATTAGGCCACAACTTCTTCCACGATTTTATGAAAGTACTTCTTGCGACTTGATCCCAAGATTCGGCAACCCTCTAAATAACGGTCTTGATATTAAAAGATTTTAGAACCTCTATCACACCATGTTCTCCTTCATCCTGTAAAAGTTGGCTCAACATCTCCCGTCTGTAAACACTCTTGATATTCTGAAGAATCCCTGGTCCAGGGGTTGCACTAGGGAAGTCACATTTGGCGGTACAATTTTTACTGTTATGCCTCCTTTTATCAGTTCATTTGCGGCTGGATAAGTTGGTGCATTATCGATCAGAAGAACAGCTTGGATAGGTAGACCGCACGACTTTAAATAGTTCGTTACTCCTGGCACAAACACTCGAAAAACCAGTCTTTAAAAACCGCACTATTCATCGAAACACTTTTTTGTGATTTTCTCAAAATATCCAAAATGATCTCCCACAGAAAAGTGGTTGCCATTGCCTCCAAGGAGGTTGGACTTCTGCCTGTTGGTCCGCGGAAGGTATTTATTTCCCTTCTACCACCCAGAGGAAATTCCAATGGAGGCATTCCCCTATCCGCCACCCAGGGACGCGCCCTCTAGGGGTTACAGGGTCCCCCGAGGGGTTTCTCCCCCTTTGACATCGAAAATAGTCCGATAACATCAAGGAGATATCCAGCTGTGTTCTGTACACTCATGGTCATCTATAGATCTCCTCATGGACACGACACCGACCAACCAACTTTTTTGGGAATGGTAAACTACAGGCAAGGACTCACGTTTTACATTTTTGAGCGCTCGAGGGTTCTTCGATTTACCCACTAAAAGGAGTGGAAATTTGTGTTTACCCGTTGCATGGCTGCACGCCATTATTGTCACGCGATCCTTACTTTTCTTATAGCCTTTTGCTGAATGTTCTAATTTTGTAGCTCAAGTTTTTCCTGGCAACATTCGGTAAAATAGTCAAGACTCATCAGCATTGTAGATCTGATCAGCTGTTAGATCTTCTTTTCGAATGAATTCTTCAAACTCTTTTTTAAAATTTTCAGCTGCAATATAGTCACCAGAAAAGCTTTCTCCTGTTGCAGTAAATTGGCGTGCACCATGCCTTTTTTACCATCTATCCAACGACCTTGACTAGCACTAAAGTTTGGATCACAGTCTGGCAGTTATTTATTTAAACTTAGGGCTTTTTGTTTAATGAATGGCCCTGATCAGTGGCGGTGCCAGAAATTCTGTTTTGGGAGGGGCTAAATTTTGAAAAAAAGCTTATTTCACCCAAACAAAATGTGCAATAAAGCAAAATTTTAGTCTAAGCGGACGCTCCATATTGGATGTTTTCTGCCGTGACAAAATCTGAAGAACAGCTTTCGCGCCACACAAGATCCAAATTACGCCCGAACTCAGATGCGACTGCTACCTGGTGTCTTGCTTAGTTTAGACCGCCGATAACAAATCCCATGGCCAGAGATTGCACTACTGGCAACTAGAGCGCCATGCGGTGGACAGTCTCATTAGTTTACGGACAAACCCTGCATCTCAGGCTTTCTCTTCTTTGCTCTCTCTAGTTGTGGCTTGAGCATTTATACGGTGATCAGTATTCGGAAGAGATCATTCTAATTTCTCTACTTACTGAATTGTAGATCTTGACACCCCCCCCCCAAAAAAAAAGTTAAAAAAAGCTGCTAATGTTGATTCTACTCATTCATTAAATTGCATTCAATAATTAGGATTTTAGTACACTACATTTGAATACTATGAAGATGTATTCTAGCTACTTAACATACTGTGAATGAGCTTTATAAATCATTGAGCTAAACATTGAATGTATGTAGGAATATATCAACAAATATAATCAACAAACTCAGCGAAGGCAGTGCAGAAATGATGAGGCTGTTCATGCAATCAATAATTTAATAATTTTTACAACACAGTATCCTTAAATATTAATCATACAGATATAAAATATATTTCAAAGTTAGAAAAAGAAAGGTACAGAATTTTATAGTATTGATTAACATTTTCAGGAGATGAAATCTAAATAAATGCAAAATTAAAAGTTATACTGTCCAAGTTCAAAAAAACTTTAAATTAGTAAAATGTGCCCCATACATTAATATTCAGAAATAATAAAATTGGCAAAAGGCTATGTAATACCAATAATAGCAAAAGGTATTACGTATTTATGCCATCATTGTTTTCTTTCGTAATTTTCATATCCGAGTTTTTTTATGATGAAAGGCTGTAATTTCATACAAAATCTAAATAGTGTATGTTTCAGATTTTACAAACTATTAATTTGTTGCACGGAAACTCTATGAAAATTAAATTTTATTTTTATTGGTTTTTAAATTCCGGAAGATTTTAAACGATACTGTAAAATTCTGTACCTTTTTACTCTACTTTATAATTTGTTTTATGTGTCTATGACAGTGGCGGCTCGTGGGTGATTTAAAAAGAGGTTCACAAAACAAATTTCGAAAATGAAATAGGCAGATACGACGCACCTTACAAATTAAAATAGATTTGCGTTTTCAGTCGTTAAAGGAAAACAATGTACGCAACTGAAAGAAAACAAGTCATCTTGGGTCTTACATTTCGTCACCCAGATTGTATTTTTTGTGTGTTTTTTTTTAAATACTTTTGGGGGAGGTCATTACCCCCTTACATTTTAATTCGTCAGTGGCTATAATTTATACACTTCAGAAGTGCGTCCTTTAAAAAATCCAAGGTCTGCGCCCCATTAAAGCTGCCAGTCCGACCGTGTTTATAGGGAAAATTTAATTATAACCATCCTGTACTTTCTACCATAGGAAACATCCCCCCCCCCCCATTGTGTTACATGCCAATATACTCCAGTGGTTTAGGGTACCTATGCAACTTTATGAAGCACATGCACAATTATTTTAGATACCCATAAACAGTTTTAAACTATTCTCTAATTATATATTACCATTTCCCACATAAAGTAATCCATAAATGAATTTGGCGCTTCTTACTTTTGGAGAAGAAGCTGAGGATTTCGTTTTAGTTTTAAGATACGTACTCGGCAAAAAATAGCGTACATCTAATTCGCGTAAGTCAAATCGCGTTGTAGCTGGAGTCGTCTTCGTTTAAACGTCTAAAAGGTACTGCGTTTTTCTGTTATTATGAGCCGCTTCTCATTCTATTCTGTTAATTTAATTTACTCACGGTAGTGCATAAACGAATTAAACAACAACAAAAAGAAACGTATGTGGACTTGAAGTTATTAGTGAGAAAAAAAATCGCGCAGTTTTTTACAACCCGCATAATGATAAAGTGGTGTTATAGTGATGCTTCTGATCCAGTGAGGGAGGGCCGCATCCGACGAACTTGGTTCCGCCCTCAACGATATAGTCACGTCACTGTTCAGAATCAGCTAGGTTTTAACTGTCCCTTTTCTACATTGCCTTTTTTATTGTGTGTCTTTAAAAAACTGCTCTCGATTTATTTGATTTCCAAGTTTTATTGCTGATATTCTGGAACAAATTATTTCACAGTAGGCGTTTGTTTCCAAAATGAGGGCGGCACTCTTTTCGCCCAGCGCTATATAATTAGTTCGCAAAAAAACTTACCAATTCATGATCAAAAAGAAACGTGTTAAGAGTTATTAATAATCATGAATTACCCTAAATTAGATTTTTTTTCCCTTGGAATCGATAAGCCATTTTCAAGTCCAAACTGTAAAATTTAAAACTTAAATGGTGTCATTACTTTTATGAAACACCCAATTATTTATCATTTTTGTGTAATGAATTTGTGTGTTTGAAGTTAATTGTGTGTAATAAAAAAATTCGATGTTGTCTTAACATTCAAAATTCATGTAAGAAACAGAAACAAAATTAAAATTTATGGAATTTAATTTGAATATGCATAAATGGCACTACATTTGTAAAGTAGAGTGTATCGTTATGGACAGGCCGTACCCCCGTACTCAGAAAAAAAATTCGCACAGAACTCTGGTTAGTTTTCAGACTCGTAGCCTAAAGGTCCAATTTACATAGAAAGTGAAAAGAAACAAAAGTTGAATTTATAGTAACGTCCTCTTTCATGAGGAATGATAAAATTACCTTAAGCCTTTCAGACTTGATTAAATAATTTCTTATTGAATTAAATCGAATCTAAACATCCCGAAAGATTAATAAATCTCAATCCCGAAATCCCGCAAGAGGAAAAACAGTGCGGGATTGCATTTCCTAGACCCCACATAGAAGTAAGCAGTTAAGCTACTAAGCTCTAAGTTTTCGCAAACTCCCCAATTTCCAAATGAACTTAAATATTTTATGCTACGCAATTTATCTCTTAGCGAACAGTCACGAATCAATTATAAAAAGTTTTCATTTTAGTTTTTAATTTTTTTTTAAATTCACACTTTTAATTAGTTTACTAAAATTAAATCTAGACTAGGAAATGATTCATTGGATTTGTACGTTCTTTTTTCAGCAATTAAGAAAATAACGTAAGTATGTGAATGTATCTATAAATTGTATATTCCTGGAAATTCCTCATTTTTAGCAACTAACATAAAACATAACTTAGTAAATTATTCTGAATATCATGATTATAATTTTCATATTTCTGTAAGTTATTGTATTAATTATCTCATAAGATTAATTATTATTATTAAACTTGATAGTGCTTGAAATATTCCTTTTTTCTACTTTTCTATGTTGAAATGAAGTCCAAGTTAAATAGAATCTCAATCCCGCGGGATTGCGGGATCCCGCGGGATTAATAAATCTCAATCCCGAAATCCCGCAAGACGAAAATCAGTGCGGGATTGCATTCCCTAGTCTAAGCCTCGTATTGATGTATGCGCCCAAATTATTATGCCCAAATTATTATCTCCATTAGCACAAATTATTATGCGCAATTTTCGGGTCCTCTATTATGGACGCAGAATTTGAAAAGGTTAATTTACAAAAATTTTTCTTGGTTCCTACATTGCTACATCGTTATACCTTGAGTTACTATTTTGTGCAGTACTTATCTTAAACAAATAATTAGAATCTTCCAGCCCCTTTCTACTACTGCATCTGTCATTTTTGGCTGTTGTACAGCTAACAAAGCTACTTTAAAAGACCTGAAAATGTAAATTGTTCATAGTGTTCAAATGTAAGTGAAAGTTTTTCAAGAGAACAGTGTACATATTATTTTAAAGTAACCACACCAGAAAATGAATGTCGCATATGCTTTTCTCATTTTGTTGTAGAGGTGTTGTAATGTTTAAGTCTCCAATTTTCTCTTAATTTCTAGAACTGCCGTCATGCTCATGCGTGATGATGAAGCTGCAACTGCCCATGTTTCATCCACTCTGAGCGTCCCATCCAATTGTTTTCCTGACAAGACAATGGTGATGGGATGGGCCCAGTTCTCTCTCCCTTTAAATGAAAGTGTGAGTGAGCACCCGTATTGTGAAGAGCTCTCTGAGGGAGTACGCTTGCTTTGTGAATGGATAGTGCTATAGAACCCGTGTTTTGGCCTGCTTTTCGAAGCTGTTTTTAAAGTGCTGTGTGCAAATTCTTCATTGCCGTGTCTTAAGGGATTGTGTACGATATCCCTTGAATAATTTCAATGAATTTTTGCCTGTGAAAGTGACTTATCTTGTGTGCGAAATACAGCATTGGTGAGAGCTTCAGATCTAAGCGTACTGTTAAAAGCGCATTGCTGCTTGATTGTGCTTCAGAATTTTTGTACAGCTGATTGTTCTACGAAGTTCTAGAGGCAATTAAGTTTGTGTTCCATCCTGACAAGTGACTTTTTACTAGAACTTTCTACACCAAGCGGACTTTAGAACGACGAGCCCAGTAAACAAGCAGAGGTTTCTGCAATATTTGGTGTTAGAAGTGGGATTCGAACCCGCGCCCACAGAAGTGGACTGCGAAGGACATGTGCAAAAGTACTGCGGTCGAAAGTCTCATGACCAGCAAGATAACTCCATGAACTTGAAGGAGGGAAACTAGGAGGTGGCCATCTCGCTGGGCGGTGGTTGCTAGAAATTCGAAAGCCCCATCTAAAAGTCTTACAGATTTCATCAGAGAATGGCGGCAGTAATGGACTATTTTTACTCGGATACGTTAATGGTTCTCCATGCCACAGGGTGATTGATACTGGAGCGAACGTAACCAACATAAGGACAGATCTGGCCAAGAAATTAAACTTGAAGATTATCTGGACTCCGCCCTCGCTGACCCTCCAGACTGTGACAGGTGACAAGATCGAAGTGGGAGGAAAAGCAACAGTAGAAATCACATTTGGATATGCCAGATACGACCATGTGGTATACGTCGCCAATATTACGGACTCTTTCATTCTCGGACTGGATTTTCTAAATTCACATAAATTAAACTTGGACTTCAAGAATAATGAGCTTCGTTCAGACTCAGAAGAAATAGCTTTGTTCGATATTAAAAATGAAGCCATTTTACCTGTTCAACAAATGATAGCTCAGACTGATATCACTCTTCCCCCTAGAACTGATTACATAATTTCTGGAACAGTAACAGAAAGCAATAAATTCCGTTTTGGATTAATCGAACACCCAAACGATAGTGATCCTGTCAGAGGAGTACTTGTGGGAGCAACACTTGTGGACTTGTCGAAAACTAACGTTAGTGTTAGAGTAGCTAATGTGACTGACAAGTCGAAAGTTATAAAGAAAAATGAAGTGTTGGCAACATGCATTCCTGGTACCTGCATTAATAAGAACACCATCCTAACGACAGCTAAATCATCTGAGTGTCTGTTGAAGGAATTATTACAAGACGTGGAGTTAACGTCAGAACAGAAAAGCGGTGCGGACCTCTTCTCTAATAGTTCGGTTGACTTTGGTCGTACGAGGTTAACACAGCACAAGATAGATACAGGCAGCCATTCTCCCATCAAGCAACATCCTAGGCGGCGGCTAACCAAGAAGAGGTGAGCAGACTTTTAGAGGAGATGCAGCGCGATGACGTCATCGAGCCATCGACTAGCCCTTGGGCCTCGCCAATTGTTTTGGTCCGGAAGAAGGATGGTTCCACCCGGTTCGGCGTTGACTATAGACGTCTGAATGATATTACCAAAAAGGACAGCTACCCTCTTCCCAGGATAGACGACACATTGGACACTTTATCGGGAAATGAATGGTTTTCCACTCTGGATCTCAAGAGTGGATACTGGCAAGTAGAAATTCATCCCGATGACCGTGAAAAGACTGCGTTCACCCGTTGCCTACGTTACTACTACTCAAGGCCCGTAAAAGATCGTGTTTTTCAGCTATAAAACGGTCGAAAACTCAGTTCCTTAAAATGACCACTAGGGCCGCTTTTATGACAATTCAACGTTTGTGTTTTCTGGCTGTTGAATGTAAACAATGATGTGTTGAGTTTTCGGGACGTTTAAACATTCTTAAACATTTACCTTATTATATTTGTTATTATTTTTTATCGAACGGATACATAATTGCATTGTACGCAAAAATAATTAAGTGAAAATGGTGTACTGTTGTGCACCCTATTGTAATTTTTCTGATTGCTCTTTAAAAGAAAATAATGGGTCGACGGTTAGATTTCATCGTTTTCCAAAAGATCCCGTTTTAAAAGATAAGTGGCGGGTTGCTATTTCTCACCAAGGAAATGAGGACAAGTCTCTCTGGTGTCCAAATAAATCTTCTACAATTTGCAATGAATCTAAAGGTACTTCCATACTATTATCCCGGCTGTCATTACCGCCAAACTATTTTTTCGTCAAATGTTCTCCATTTATCTTGGCGAAAAATCGCTCGTCTTGGCGGTCCGCCGGGATACTACGTAAGTACCAATCTAAAAATACGAGGAAAATAAGATAGCTCTCATGGAGTAACAAGGCAGCGATGAGTTCTTATAGGACCAAAAAGCGCCATCTACATTTTCGCCAGTTTTGAAAGCCGCATCTCCCGGCCTTGAGTAGTATTACGTAGGCAACGGTTCACCACGGGAGAAGGATTGCGGCAGTTTAAAGTTATGTCTTTTGGACTCTGCAACGCACCGGCTACATTCGAGCGTCTAATGGAGACAGTGATGAGAGGACATTCCTACGAAGGATTATATCGTTTATTTGGACGATATCATCACCGTCGGAAGGACTTTCTAAGAGCATCTCGAGAACATCCGAAAGATGCTGCAGAAATTAAAAGAGGCAAACTTGAAACTGAGTCCTTAGAAGTGCAACTTGTTTCGTCGGGAAGTACGTTATCTCGGACACATAATATCCGAACACGGAGTCCGAACCGATCCCGAAAAGACGTCCGCAGTCCAGAACTGGAGTCGTCTCGAGAATATCCATGACTTAAGAAGTTTTTTCGGCCTGTGTACTTACTATCGAAAATTCGTGAAGGGTTTTTCTCAAATTGCAAGGCCACGTCACAAATTGACCGAGACTTGACAGAATTTCTATGGACTTCAGAATGTGAGGATGCGTTCAACGAACTCAAGACGTCCCTAACATCTTCGCCGATCCTGTCCTATCCTCACCCTGACAAGCCATTTATCCTGGACACAGACGCAAGTAAGGAGAGTGTCGGAGCAGTTTTATCCCAGGAGATAGATGGCCAGGAGATGTCATTGGCTACTGGAGCAAATGCCTTTCGAAGGGAGAACGTAACTATTGTGTTACGAGAAAGCAACTTCTTGCTTTCGTTAAGGCCGTGGAGCACTTCCATCATTACCTGTACGGCCGAAAGTTCCTGCTCCGAACGCACCATGCCTCTTTAACCTGGCTTCTAAATTTCAAGAATCCGCAGGGCCAGATATCCAGGTGGATACAGAGGTTACAAGAATATGACATCGAGATACATCATCGGAAAGGAGCATCTCGTGGAAATGCAGATGCTTTGTCGAGAAGGCCCTGCATAGACAATTGTCGCTATTGCTCCAGGGCGGAGAAAAATTACCTTCTGAAACATCCCGTTGTCCGCCAAATTACATCATCGGCACCATTTCAAGATCCCTGGAGTGACGAAAATATTCGGGCGGACCAATTAGCAGATAGCGACATTAAACCTATTTTGGAATTTTTGGAAAAATCCGGTGATAAGCCCAGTTGGCAAGAAATTTCATCTTCCAGTCTGGCAACAAAACAATACTGGGCTTTATGGGATTCGCTTCGCCTGAGGAATGGAGTCCTGTATCATAAATGGGAGTCGGACGACGGCAAGATGCTCCGATGGCAGTTAATACTCCCCCGTTCGAAGATTCCGAAAGTTCTAGAAGAGCTGCATAATGGCTTAACTGGGGGCCATTTTGGCATAATGAAGACCCTGCAGAAAGTTCGCGAGTGCTTCTACTGGGCAAGGGCTCGAGGCGATGTCGAAAAGTGGTGTCAAGCATGTGACGCCTGTGCTGCCCGTAAAGGCACGAAGAAACGAAGCCGTGGAAAACTACATCGTTACAATGTAGGAGCGCCTTTCGAGAGAATTACCCTCGACATCTTGGGACCTCTTCCGCGAACTTCGGATGGCAACAAATACATCCTAGTTGTCATTGACTATTTCTCTAAATGACCCTAAGCGTTTCCTATTCCCGATCAAGAAGCTACGACCGTAGCAGAGGTACTGGTGCAAGAATGGATTTCCAGATATGGAACCCCTCTGCAGCTTCATTCCGACCAAGGAAAGAACTTTACCTCTACATTTTTTAAAGGACTATGTCAACTTCTCGGAATAGACAAAACCCAGACTACGCCTTTACATCCACAATCCGACGGCATGGTGGAGAGGTTCAATCGCACAATTTTGAACAACCTCTCGCTCCTGGTATCTAGGAATCAAGAGGACTGGGACAAGAAACTCCCCCTCTTCCTGCTGGCCTATAGGAGCGCCGTCCATGAGACTACCGGCTTCACACCTTCCCAGATGCTATGCCAGAAGCTACGCTACGCTACGGAAGAGAACTTCGTCTTCCCGCCGACCTAGTGTTCGGCCGCCCTCCAGATACGCCTTCATTGCCAGAGGAGTACGTGGAAAATCTTCGGGCACGATTTGAAGACGTGCATCATTTTGCTCGGGAGCGGATCAACCTGAACACAGAAAAGATGAAGACTCGCTAAGACACGAACTTAGCGAGGACGGACACGAGTTCAACGTAGGTGACAAAATTTGGCTATGGAATCCTACTCGACGGAAAGGCCTGTCACCCAAGCTGCAATCGTCTTGGGCCGATCCTTACACAGTCCTAAACCGGCTGAATGACGTCATCGTACGGATTCGCAAGTCACCTAACTCGAAGCCAAGAGTCGTGCATTACGATCGGCTAGCTATTTAAAGATGTTGTAATTAATTATTTGAATATCAGACCATGATCACTGTGACGTAATTCCTCCTATCTTTAATTTCTCCTTTCTCTCCTGTCTTTCTCTTCTCTTCCTCTTTCTTCAACTCTCTTTTACTCAGCATTTACGCCATGTTTAGTGTACATATTTGTAATATATTTGTTTTCATTAATGAATATTTGTTTATTATGTTTATGATTTATTAGTGTGTAATTATATATTATGTTCATTATTTATTTATTAATGTGTATTTGCTTACTATGCTATTGATTACTTGCTTGAATTATATTGTTAAGATCCTGTTAATGGTATACACTGAAGATATTTGTATGACCTCCTAACTGGGGATTGTACTACCCGGGACGTGCAGTTCTTGGGAAGGGGGCAATGTTACGAATTTTCGGGGCAACCCGCTGCTCTGGGGCTTAAAATAGTTCAAAATTCATATTCTACGCTTCAAATAGATAAATTTTGCTTTTCGTTGAATCAAAATCCGTCAACTAGAACCGGAGATACGGAGGTTTCGGTTTCCTCATTGTGCTTTCTATGGAGGTTCTAGAAATCTTGAGAAATACGGGTCGTAGGGCTTCGATCACTTCACTTTTGGGACTTATTTTTGGCACCAAATTTGGCGATATTTCGCCAAAAGTCGCCAAACTTGGCGATATTTTGGTCATTTGGCGCGTTTTTCCCAATGGGGCCTGGAAGTTGGTTTTCTTGCATTAAAAACGCATAATAACCTAACATTTCTCTTCTATGACGTAATCAATATTCCCGCTTTATGTAGAACCCACGAGAAATAGACTCTAATTTTATGCCCAGAACAGCGGGTTGTCCCGAAAATTCGTAGTGATATACATAAGCACTTTTTTTCATTTTCATCATTTTTAAAAGGTACAAGACCACTTAAAAACTGTTTAAAAATTGCATTATACCTCAAAAATACATTATAGGTTGGGAATTGTTCATTAGAAGGTTGAGGAGGGAAAAATAAAACACTTAAAAGCAAATAATGTATCTGTTACGGTAAATGTGATTAATCCGCTGATTATGTATAATTTCTGGTAATTATGCATAATCACCACTAAATTCGGTAAATATGATCAATTTTTGAAAATATATCAAATTAACCGGTTTGTTTGCATAATTCCCAACTCGTAATGGTTAATGTGCTAAATGCCTCTAACTTTACAAAATTGGCCTCTATCAACACGACAACCGCGTGATATCAGTAGCTTTTCTCTTTTCGTATAATTTCTGGTATTCTTGAGCGTTTTAATTCCAAATCAGTGAATATTATGGATACTAAGAAAGCAAACAGTGGTTTCTGACGAAAGAAAGATATGGTGATTTGTTAAAAAATGTGAATAATGTTGAAACACGGTATAGCGCCATCTATCGGGTGAAAATGGCGGATTTTTTTTATTGCATATTTGACTTGCGCATGTTCTGAAACATGTAGATACCAAGTTTCACTGAAATATTCTTGGTAGTTTTCTCTCCAGCACCCCTTGAACACTTGCAGTTTAATTATGGCCACCCTGTAGATAATGTTGAAAAACTTATCTTTTCCGTAAGTAAAGACAGCTCCAATATTAGATTTTACGTGTACTTTGAAGAACTTTTTACCTTAATTCATGAGGCCATGGTGGTAGAAACAGGATGTTAAAAGAACTTTAAAAAAGTACAAAAACATTACTACCAAAGAAGTCATGATTTACTTAAATTTGTGTGAAATTCGTCCAAGAGAAAAACAATGGTCTTTCAAGAGATGGACTCAAGGTGCCCGGTGTACCCAATTGGCATGCAGTCGCAACCAGATAATGACTAAGTTTATATTGGTCTATCCATAGAGAAGAGATATAGGTGGAGGGAGCGCCCTATTGTATTTTCCCCGGAAAGTTGAAGCTAAGTTAAGAGCGTAGTAGGAGAAGAAAAATAAGCGGATTGGCTACTTATCGCCCTTTGGCTCGCAAACTCAAGCATTTCATTTTTCTAGAAAGGGAACGGGGGAGAGACGGGGAAATAGTTTTTTCTCCCTCTCTAGTTATTCTGGAATTATTTAGTCTCTAATTTTGCTTTGCAGAATTACTTTGAAGTTTCGGCTTTTGAAAGATTTTATTTTGTTGTATTTTTCATATTATTTTGATTTTGTTACAATACATTGCAATAAAATCTAGTAATGTACATTATCAAATGAGTTTTATGTGTAATAAAAGTTTGATTTGTGAGATGGGATAAAACAGTATTTGCTGTTGCTATGTGAGACAACATATTTCTAATT
>JAWZYV010019502.1:0-66180 GCA_038373885.1 Cheiracanthium punctorium
AAAGAAATAGTTCTTTACTTTTTGAGACTCCACATTGTTTTGAAATTACTCTTTGCGGTTTGTAGATTTTTTTTTATACCTCGGAATTTCTTAAACTTTTCCTCTAACGGAGCATCCGAAAACTTTGAAGATCTTTGACAGTCTTTGAATTTTGAATGAGGCAGTTAGAATGTAATTTCACGCAGAATCATTTATATATTGAACAAGCAGGAGGCACGGCTTGAGGGAAATGGATTTCAATGATCTTTGGTAGTGGTAGTATACCATGTGAATATACTACGTGTAAAGTACTATGATGCAATACTCAAATACCGCCGAGAAAAAATGAATATTTTCGAGCCATTTCCCTAAAATTATATGTAAGATGCACGCATTTTTTGTTGAGCGTTTGTGACGTGGTGGTAAAGCTCTCGACTCCCACTCTTGCCTCACGGATTCGAATCCCTTTCGGCAGTGTTGCCAAGTCCGCCTGAGAAAAAGTGGCGAAAATGAAAGCTAAAAGTGGCCAGAAATGGCTAAAAATGTTTACAAGCTGAGGAAAAACAGATATTCATTGGCTTTTCTGCTAAACGACTCTGCTGCTAAAATATGTTTATTTCTCTACAAGTGTTTTTAAAATCATATATTTTGGCTCTCATTTCAAATTTATAAAATACTTTGGTATTGTCAGTTGTAACAGGTTGAATCCAATCTTCGAATTCTGCAAATACCATCTTACCATCTTTAGTAAATACTGTCATAATGGTTGATACTTGTGCATCTTCCACAACCCACAACATGTGATTTCAAATAAACAGGCTCCAACAGCAGTGCAATTTTTTCTTGGAGTGGACGACCAGGCGGATGCAATTCATCCAATACCTCCTGATACACCTTTCTTTGTGGCCATTAAGTAGCTTCATTCGATCACTCTTCCGCAGATTTTAACTACGGCTAGTGCTTTTACAAGTATATGTATAATTTTATTACTCATCTGTATTTGGAAGCTTTCTGGGAAAACAACAAACGTTCTGCATGTGCAAGAAGCATTGTGCCAGTCATTATGACAGCATCCATGAATGATAGTAAGATGGCATCTGCAAAGTGCATTGATGGATGAAAGTTCAAGCTCACAGATAGAAAAAGACAGTTGTTAAAGCACTAAGTGGACAATCTGTGGCTGAAAAACATCCAACCTAAACGGACATTCCTAGAATCTTATTTCTTTCAGAACTGTGCAAAGGGAACTTCATGTTGATAAAATATTAAAGTTTTACTAATGTTTTCTTTTTTCACTTCACGGATATTCTATTGTTTTGTCACACATTTGTGCTTCCTAAAAGTAACAAATATTACTTGAAAAATAATATACTAACGTAATTATAGTTCATAAATAAATACTGCTTCGTTTGCTCTCAGCACCAAATTTATTAGCATACCTAAACAAAACAGATAACTTCATTTAAGTTTGGTTTGGTTTGTGGATTAAGGCTTGTCGACTGCACTTGGGTCCTATTACTAGAGGGAATGCCTTCCTTGGGGGACTTTCTAAGGGATCCTAGCCCGTATTTATAATGTCACAATATCATTTACCATTCTAATAGAATAATCGAATCTTTCTCTGTGAGCTAGTGGAGAATTTAAGAATATCTAAATAAATAGAAAATCTAGGTCCGGAGAACGGCAATTTTTCAGCGGTCGTGATGAAGAAAGGAAAATGCCATCTTTGAAATTTGTTAAAAATTCGAACATCGGCAATTACTAAGTCTGCTCAAAGATAGAACAGGTGTTAAAATTGCGTTTGATCAATCTAACCTGCGGGGGAAAAAATGGCTTGTGAGATAAATAATAGAATAAAATGGAAAGATAATTTATATTAAGTGGTCACCATGGAAAAACAGGTGACACCACGAAGATCATGAAGATAATGTTGATTTCTATTAGAAAAGTATTTTTCAGATTTTTATTACTGTTTACACTTTTGTTTCCTACAGTAATTAAATTTATTTTGTATCACACTAGGGGCCAAGGCCCCCAGACTCGCTACGCTCGCTTTTCATATGAGGCATTCGGCGCCTAATCGGGCTTATTCGTAAAAAAGACATAATTTCAACAGAGAAAACCCGAAGATTGGATCAGATAGAATGTTACTGAGCTAAGCTACACATTGCTTGTTCTTGCATCTTCATTGGTACATAAAAATTTAAACTTCACACTACAGTAGACCCCCTACCCCTCATAACACGGAAGATATTTTGTTATGGGAATCCGTGTTGTACGGGTCCTGAGCTATACTCCACCTGGAGTGCGGATTCCGCTTATAATCGCTGGAAAAATTATTTGTACTCCTCAGAAACATAATGATATTTAATGTTGCCATTCAAATGTTATACTAATTAGGAGCTAAAGCGTAATAAAATAAGAACGTATGTTTCAGCTGTATTTTTAATAATGTAAAACCTATTGGACACCTTGCGAATTTGCCAGCCATGGCGATTTTTCATTATTTGGCGACTTGCGTACATGTTGATAAAAGCTACGGAACAGATAGAATAGCCTGCCACCAATGGCGACTTTTCATTATTTCGCTATTTACACATACTCACAACCTATATTTACTGTTCATTTAAGGTTACCGGAAAACTGTTATCCATACTTTCATTTACATAATCGTTTGCAGATTGGCGTACTTAACACCACGAATTATACCATCTCGTCGCGCTAGCAAATATCCAAAGTGTACTATAACTGCTATAATGGCATAGTTAACGCCAAATATTTCTACTGGTAGCAAATAATCCAGCTGGACGAGAACCGTCTTTAAAATAATCTGCATTTTAATTATTTTTCATTTTCAAGATATTAGTTATTCTGTTTTGGAAAAACGAATAATCGCTAATTATAAACTCCTGTTGTCTAAGTGAACTTACTATTTGAAAATTGTCAACTTTGTGTAACACATTTTGAGTTACTTATTTCATATAGTTTTTTATTTTGGCGTAAAATGGGCGTAATTCTAACTCATGTTTGTAAATTTCACGCGATTCTAGATACTTGGAAACGCTTTGTTGCAAAGGAATGAATGATTTTATGCCAAATCTGGCAACCATTCGGTTTATTTTTTCAGTTTTTTTATTAATATCTTCTAAAATAATTCGATTTTCGAAATTTAAATCAGCTTAGCAGGTTCCTCGGAATTTTTCGAATCTGTGGGTATCTTAGTCGAAACTCAAATCCCTACGGTTTAGGAGGAGATAGGTCCAGAAGCTTTGACAGCGCCAGCGGCGGTGACAGCGGCCTTTACTTTTTTTTAGAATAGAGAGATTCTCGAATTAGTACAGGGAAGGGATGCAAGACGAAACGAGAAAGTCCAATTTCCCGTTACAACATTGGGATTCTGTGAGACGAGACTGCCGTTTTTCTCTGTTCGCATCAATCCCTGACTGAGGCTACGAATAGAGTCAAACATGGGCGCCGGCAGCATAGGGCAAGGGGGGCAATGCCCCCCCCTGGATTTTTGTATGCAGTGTTTTCCCTTGCTTTTTTGCTCTTTCCAACATGGCGACCATACGTTAAAGTAGTTTTTGCCAGTTTTTGCCCCCCCCCCCCCTTGAGTAGTCTTTGCCCCCCCCTTGGAGTGGTCTTTGCCCCCTCCTGGGAAATATTCTGCCGGCGCCCATGGAGTCAAACACCTCGTAATTTTGTGACACGAAGTCATTTGTCAAGTAAAACATCTCGCTTCTAAATCACCTTCCCGAAGGTAAACAAACAAAATCGACTCTTACTCATAATTCTCCCTAGCCTCCATCAACGTGAATGATTTCCCGCCACTACGTACACACGCAAGAAATGACTGAAAGATTGTCATTTTGGAATGTCTTCCAAGATCTCCCCACCCTCTAGCGTCAGCTGCAAGAGAATTTGCTACACGGATGCTGAAGTATCTTTTCGAATTATTTTTCAGTTTGGGGTGGGTTCTTAGCTGGAGGAGAACCCACTTGCTTATTGCTCTCTCTCTCTGTGCTTCTTTCTTCTGCGCTCCTCCGTTCGTCATCCATGGAACCAAAATAGACTGCAGCGGGAGATAATGCAACGGCGTGCATTGATAGTGGTTTTGGCGGGACTGTTTGCATTGTCTTCGGGACTTCCAGCGAGAATTCACGTCGGTAAGTCTCCTTGTTGATGATGGAAGATATGCTTAGGGTGACCAGATTCCGAGATAAAAGATGCAGGACATCATTGCACTAAAGTGGGGGGAATAGCCAACTTTGCATTGGCTGCTGATAACAAGAAATAATCTTTGAAATAATCACAATCATTGCGTGTACCACTACAATGGCTATCATTTGGAGGCATCCCTTTTTCCCCTGTTATACTCAATCTAGTTTTTTCCGTATATCTATTAGTGCAACTAGAAAATACCCATACATGAATTGTTTTCACTTTCTCTACAAGCGATAACTGACACAGAATGCAGGATATTTCGCAGGGCAAAAATAAGGTCACTCTTACATTTTTTTGATTCGCAATGCAGTTCGCAGGACAAGATGTACAAAAAAAAAAAAGAACTGTCCAGAGAACTGTCCTGCAGCCCGTCTGGTCACCCTAGATATTCTTGAGTCGCTCGGTTCGGTGCAATGGTTTGATAGCACATGTAAAACATTCTACAAATTTTTGTGTTTTGCATTTTCTTAAAAGCCAAATACTTATCAAAACAATGACCTCAGTAACAATATGTGACTCAAGATTGCAAACCAACGTTGGATCAAAATGTTTGCTTATGATATTATGCTTTGCTTTAGCTTAGAAATATTTGAAATGCTTACAGAATATTGAATGAATGTGCCAAAATTTTAGTTGTTGAGTACTAGTGAGGTTTGATGTTGTTTACAATATTGAGCGGTGACAGTTTTGAAATATTTAATCAAATATTTCAAATTTCAGTACTGTTATTGCACAAAAATGTACATCTAGCTGAAGCAGGTATTAAGTTGATATTCGGGAAAACATTCTTCAAAACTTCAAGTTTTGCTTATCAAACAATGCATAATTTCTTTAGCAGCCGAGTAACTTTGGCTCCTAATACAGTTGAACTGACGCTGTGTATTGATCATTGAAAGTTTCCCAATATTTACCAAGCATTCGAAAGCTGTTTTTTGATAAATATGGGGATAAATCTAATGCAGTGACCAAGTCGTGCTTTAAATTTATTTTGAAATTCTCTTTTCCCCTCCTTTCCTTCCTAAAGTGCAAACATTTCATAAAGACAATTCAGTTTTACCCCTAATCGCAAAGCTATTTTAGCTCGCTCAAATATTGTGAGCTAAAGTCGAGGTAATATTGTGAGTTAATAGTTCTGAAATATACCAAATACTTCCACTCAGCCGCCAACTCTCAATTTTACTCAACCGTTCAAAAAATGTGATCAAGTTCGCTTTCGAAGCATTCTAGAAAATATTCAAGATTTTCTAAGCCAACAAATATTTCTCAAAGATATGCATTATACAGGGTGGTTGAAAACTACATGCCAGAAATGTTATGGGTAGTAGAGGGAACCAAGACGATTCAGAATCACATAGCGATGTATGGGCGGAAACGTCGTCTTCATATACCTGTTAATAATCACTTTGGAAGAAAATGTGAAAGTTGCAACCATGGTTTGTCACAAATTAATGCATCTTTTACTGAAAGCATTTGATTAAAGCTGATAGTTCACAAATTAAACTTCATTACACTGATGAAATTATCGGATAAAAGCCCATGGTTAATGAAACTCGATTCAGAAATTAGTCGGATACTGCAAAACTTAGCAGAGCCATTTCGGCTTGAAAGGTAGACGGAGGGGTAGGTAACGTTGCGATACTACTGAGTACTGACAATTTAAAAATATTTACCAAATATTGGGGCTACACATAACATATTGTCAACATAACAGTAACATTTACTTCGAATTTTATACGTGCGCATGCGCTGTATTGCCCAATGGCATATAACATTAGCGTTACCGTGAGTTAAACCGGTATGCACAAACTCCCTAATAATGATTTTGGAAATAGTGGAGAAGTGTTCGTCTAATTTCACAACAAAGTTTCATAAACAATGGCTTGTCTCCAAAAATTTCATTCATGAAATGAAATACGATTTTTGAACCAAGAATTTTAATTCCTTGTTTTCTGTGAAAAATACATTAGTTTTTGACGAACAATTATCGGAATGTTCACTATTATTTCAGCACATGTTTCAAAAGGATTATTAAATGAAGACGACGTTTCCGACCCCGTATTGCTTTGTGATTCTTATTCCTTATTACTTGCCCTACCCCACCCTCAAATTTTGCACCAATAGTTACGGTACAGCCTGCATACATTTTCACTATAGAAATTTTTAATGCTGTATTTATAATACTGGATAATTGTTTCAAAAAGCTTAACGTTATCGACTATCTTGAACCAATATTGTTTTGCATAGATGTTTGCTCACTGATATTAGAAAATTCTTTTGTTATTTGAATGTCAATAATGCTTTACTATTTTATAACTTTATGCCTGAAATGTTAATATTAAAAAAAATATTTTTATTTATTTAAGGATATAAGATTTGAATAAAGTTTAATTTTTTTAATCAGAAATATATAACACTGAATTAAATGTGAACTGAGCCAAGTAATTAATATTATTATTGAAAAAATCTGGAGTGAATCCAATGGACTTTCCGAACCCTTGACGTTTATCAAGTGTTTAAATAAATTTCATTCAACTCAATTGGATGTAGTGTTCAGACTAAAATCTATGTATGTAAGACAGTGACTTATGCGTACCTGTTTGAGCTCAATTGATTGCACCATTTAGACTCTAGTTCACTTTATATGATTTGCGTCCTTAGGTCATCATGTATAAGAATTATTTTTTGCAACCTCGTGAACCAACAATCAGCTCTACACTCACCAAAACCGTGACCTATGATATATATATATAATATATATATATATATATATATATATATATATGATACGTCAGATTTTCCACTAAAGTTTCAGAGTTAAGGCGGGTAAAACGGTTATTGAACACTATCTTTAAGTTACAATATAGAATGAGAAGAGGGGAGGGGGTACGAAAATCCGCGGGGATTAATTAAGCAGTTCCAGTGGCAGAAGTCTCTCGATTTTCGAGGTGCAGGCGTATTTACGCTCATGATACCACGTGGGACGAAAGGACATAACTCCGCCTCCCTCTCATCTCTAATCGAATCACTTACATTATTTTACAGGACCTGCATCCGAGGTTACAAAGGCGTGGGCACATGTGCCGTGGGCGCTTTAAAATTCAACACTGAAAGAACCCAGAATCAGGGACCTGGTGTCTGGCAATTAACTAAAGAAATAAAACATAGCTAAAGAGCGCGCGTGGCAAGCATGACAGGAAAGTAAAATTTACAGTGAAAGTACCCGCTTAATAAACAATACCCATATACATACCCATGAACAATACCCAAACTACCTTTTTATACATTATATATGTATACTAGCTGAAGTACCCGTCCTCGACGGGTTAGTGAATGAAAATTTCCAAAAAGCAAGAACTTTCGTCAGCATTGTAGGAGTACACAGAATGGATGTAGTATGTTCAGTGCCGGATTAAACAATATAGCAGATTTAGCAAATGCTACGGGCCCCGCGCTTTTGGGGGCCCCGCGCATTTACCTTGAAAGTTTTCGTCTTTTCCCTCTCAAGATCTAGATTTTTTTGACACTTTCCAACAAGGTAGAAAAGTGTAAGATTTCGGTTTCTCTGTCTGTCCGTCCTTGACTCGCGTGTATAGGCATTGATTCTCTACGAAATTTATATATGTTATTCTTATCTGGCAGTACCATGTACCCTATTGTAAAGGATCTATGTAGCATTTATTGATTTTTTTTCTACAGGAGACACTCAAAATAGGTCCCAATACATTGCGCTCTATGGAAGTTCTTCTTTTAAAGCGTATCATCCTGCTAACTACAAGGGGTGATCAAATGAAAAGGTAAGAACGGTGGGTACAAAATGTAGACTTTATTACTAAAAATATACGCCATAGGCCTGAGCACAACGATCCCACTGACGAACAAGCCGCAGGATTCCTTGTTCCCGATGAATTCCTGTGGCCGTGACGAGCACCCACGTCCGTCACAGCGTCCTTGAGTACGTCGTCCGAGTTGAAGCGCTTCCCTTTCAGGTGGTTTCTTCAGTGGAACCAACATATGGAAATCGCAGGGTGACATGTCCGGACTGTAGGGCGGATGGTCCAACGTCTCACCACTTCAACGTGACCAGTTCTTTGGCGAAAACGGACATTCCATTTTCTCATTGACTTGTGGGACACACAGCCTTCCCAGTATACCGATCATCATCCTGCGATGAATAGAGGCCGGTTTAACATCTTCCGCTGCCAGAAATCTGATAACGCCTCGCTGCCCCTAAATCGTCGAATTTTGCAATGTGAACACCATCCTGTCCTCTACACACGCACTGCGGCGTCAATTGGACGTAGTAGGGTGCTTTTTACAAGAGTTTCTGCTCTTTCCTGCGGGCCCCCGCATGTTCCTATCCACACAAAAGGCTCCAATCGCATTCCTAGATGTCTCGATACGTGTTCTTATAGCTGTATGGACAAATATGATAACGGTTAGGTTGTTGCGACGTTTGGTACCTTTTCATTTGATCACCCCTTGTAGTTGCGCTGAACCCCGACTTCAAGATAAAACTTTTTCCTCTATGACTGCAAAAAGATTACAAAGTCAAGGACAAAAAAGCCTAACAACTTCTACATCATTTGTACGATCCGCTTGAAATTTTTTCACAAGTTTGTAAAAAAATATAGAAAACAATCTGTCAATTTTAAAATCTAAAAATCCACCCATTCCTTCATTTTTAAGCGATTTTTCGCTATTTTCAGCTCCATTTCGTTTCCGAGAGTCAAAAAATTGAATCATTTTCGTGACAAAATGACCTATTTTAAGTGAAAATGACGTCATACAATTGGGGGGATTCCAATACGTTTAAAATAATTTCTCCCGATTACACAGTTTATTATTATTTTTCCCCCACAAATAATTCGTCTATTGGATATTCGAATGTTTATGTATACAAAACGAAAGCTTTTCGACTGCGAAAAGATTCCGCGCGTTTCTAGATGAGCATGAAATTCAATTTGGGTCTGTAATAAAAATTGAATATGAACTTATTTATTTTAGGTGGATGAAAATTAAATATATTGAATGAAAGACAAATTTCCTTAAAATGTTTTTTCTCTCGTCCGTTGTAATTGCCTTCACAAAAGGCTTCTAGTTTTAGAGATATTCTGCTCTTTGAAATGAAACAAAATTGGATGTTATGAAGGATTACAAAATGAAGCTTTGCATCGAAAATGGTGCCTGTAGAGTTAAAAGTTTTTCTATACGGGAGCACTCAAAATAATTTCTATACAATACGGTCAATGGCAGTTTAGAGACAGGCATCTATTTTTAGCATATAATACTATCCTACAATATGATTAGCTAATAATCCGACGACGATCGTGTGCCTCCTTCAAAATTTGAGCCAAAAGCCGGCAATGTTGGCGACTTTTGCGATAAATTGCCAAATAGGGGGCGAAAAAAATGCTTTGAAAAATGAACCAAACTTGGCGATATTTTTATTATTTTACGATAAATCGAAAAAAGGTATTTACGTATTATCCCGGCGGTCATTAACGCCAAACTATTTTTCCCTCAAACTTCCTGGCAAACTGTTGGCAATCGTATTTCGAACCATCAATAATTTCATGTGTCCGGCATTTATCTTGGCGAAAAAGTTGCTCGTCTTGGCGGATCGCCTGGATAATAATGTAGTACCTCGAAAAATGTCTAATGTAATTATATTAAGCTGTGTCGATTTCTTTGGAAATTTTGAAAATTCGTTACTCGCACTTTAATTAACTGATTTATTGCATTGTGTTTTGTTAAGGGCTATCTGCCTTGGAGTATGAGGGGGTCTCCGACCGACGAAAATTTGATAATGCATTTGAACCCAAAACGGGTTAACGTCCTTATGATTTCGATTATTTGTCTGTTCTGATGTCCACCCATCCAGTTGTTCTAACTGCTGTGGATAATACATCGATTTGTGCGAAATTTATGTTTTTCTATGTACAGTACCACGTACCATATTGAAAATGGCGTATGTAGCATTTATAGTTCTTTTACAGGAGAAAAAAATCCAATGTATAGCACAGTCTAAAAAACAGAACTAAAAGGGGGGGGGTTCGGGGGGGGGTCTCCCCCTGTATCTGTTGATACAGGAATGACTGAATCAGCAGTTATTCTTGAAAACATATTTTAGAGATATTCGATTTTTGAAAGAAAACAAAGTTGGCATATATATTACTAAGGCTCTCAAAATGATGCTCTCCATTGAGAATAACGTCCGTGTTATTAATAGTTCTACAGGAGCACTCAAAAGAATTCCCATTGCAGTCCGTGGCATTTGAGAGACACTAATACATTTCTAGCACAAGACAATGAGTATAAAATTTTTTATATTCTTCAGTAAAACGCTAAAAAAAATTAATGGTCTTTTACAGGGTCTCATAAAATTGCATTTACAGTGATAATACAACATTTTTTTATCTACGAAATCTCGCCAGTTTTAACTAAAATACATAGCAGATTTGGCGCAAAAATATTTTGTATTGGAAAGTGTTTTTATAATCTATGAGCTTGGCATGATTTATCTTTCTTGATTTTTTAAGGCAACAGATAAATCTTGTAAATCTTTTTTTCTTTCGTTCTTTCTTTCTTTTCATTTTTATTTATTTATTTATTTTTTGGATAAGACAATTTCTGAAGATCTATATAGTGGAACTGTAAATCAGTTGTAGACAACTCATTGAAAGAATATATGTATAACTCGGCTGTTCGAGCCTCATCAATGGGAGACCCCCCCTAATTTTTTAGTTTCATGATTGCCATATTAAAACGATATTAATGGACTATGTTCATTTTATCTCTCATCTATCGTGTATTTCACCTGGTAACCCCATGTTGAAATTTTTAGGATTGTAACCTATTTATAGAAAAATACATGTGATGCACATTCTACAGCTCAGTAAATATTGTAACAATAGATTAAAGCTGTTGTGAACTAATAGTATTTAAATATATGTAAAATATACTTGTGATGCATATTCTACAGCTTACGAAATATTGTAACAATAGATTAAAGCTGTTGTGAACTAACAGTATTTAAATAAACGGATGAAATTTTTAAACAATCATTTTATCAAATAAATGCAACCTTACGGAGCTTATAGAAATCGGTGGTTTACATAACACATACTAACATTTTTAGCGGACATTTATTCTTACTTTTATGTCGCGTTTTCATAACGCATTTTCGTGTCTCATTTTTATGTCACATTTTCAAAAGGGGGTGAGCGATAAAATGACATAGTCATTAATATATTTAATGTGGCTGTTGCATGCCTGCATTATTTAGTCAACTCATTACCTAGACGAAACTGAATGAGTATTCTAAAGTCAGCAATAAGGACACACACAAGAGTATATCCAACAATACTGTGGAACAAAAACACGGTTCTCAGAAAAAAATTTCAGGGAGCATCCAAAATGGGGGAAATAAAAGCTGTATCATTTATCTGTATCTTAGCTGTATCAGAAAGAAAGGCTGTATCATTATCTTTTCGTTGACTAAAAGCGAAACTCGGACAAACGGAGGAGGGGTATCCAGATCCTTGCACCACCCACCTATGGCCTTTAGAAAATGGATTCCTTACCAATAATGTTACATTTTTGTCTTTATTTGAAGACTGAATCCAGAAATAAACAAAATATAGCAAGAAAACTAAGTGCCGAAACAAAAAAACAGACTCAGGGTCTGATCAAGGGCGGATTAAAGGGAGGGGGTCGGAGGAGGTGACCGCCCCTCCCAAGAAAAATGAAATTAATGTAAACAATCCCAACTTTCTTCCATAAAATTTATATATATACTAGCTGAAGTACCCGTTCTTCGCACGGGAATGAATGCACTTTTTGATATTACGATTTGTGGTGATTACTATTCATTGTAATAAACAGATATAGCAAAATGGATATCGCGTTATATTGTGTCCAATAATCATGCATACCAATTGCAAGGAAATCGTTTGTACGGTGCAGAAAGCCATGCGGTGTAGCGCAATCTAGTGGAGAGTTTTAGCAAAACGGATACGGCGGAAATATTCTTCGCATTCAGATATCGATGAATACGAAATTTCAGGACGATCGGCTGGACAGCCCTGACGATGCGACATCTAGTGGCAAATTATATAGGAAAATGGATAGCGCCAAACTCTTTCCCGTGTTCAAATATCTATGTATACCTATTTTCATAGCGATCAGTTGCACAGTCAAGAAGTGATACACTGCAGCGCGATCTAGTGGTTAATTAAAGTAATGATTTGCTACAGTGCCGTCAAGTGGCGAGTTATAGCAAAATGGATAACGCCAAAATATTCTCATTGTTCAAATAGCTATGTATACTGATTTTCATAGCGACCGTTTGAATGGTCAAGAATTTGGCCTGCTGCAGCGTCATCTAGTGGCGAGTTAAAATAATAATGCATTGCAGTGCCATCTAGTGGTGAGTAACATCAAAAGGAACACAGTTAGAATATATTCTGCGTGCTGAAATGTGTAAGTATAAGAAATTTTATGCCGTTCGGTCGAACGGTATAGAAGTTGATGTGTTGCAGCGCCATTTAGCGGCAAGTTACAGCAAAATGGATACTGAAAAATATTCTCCGTGTTCTAATATCCGCGTGTACCAAATTTCATCGAAATCGGTTGGACGATATTCGCATAGTAAACGGCTAAACGGAATAGAATTCGACGTTCTGCTGCGCCACCTAGTGGCAAGTTAGAGGAAAACGGATAGCATAAAAAGCTTCTCAATGATAAAAGACTTAGGTGAACCAAATTTTATGGTGCAACGGTGCTGGAGTTTTTCAACCTCATACACACATACCAACATTCATTTTTATCTATAACCAGTATCATTATATATCCCAGTCTCAAATAAAATCCAGTTTCAAATCTAAGCCTCGCCAAAGTGCCAACATACGCCATTTTGCAAGAGTTTTTTCAGGAAATCATTCGAAGCATTGACTTAGCAGCAATCAATATGGGAAATGGTTCGGCCGCCAAAAAGTAAAGCACACATTTATTTGAAAAGGGGAATCCCTTAATAATACCGAATTTTTTTAAATTATCAACTATAACGTGTTTTATTCATCGTTACTCCGATGTACTAAATGAGAAGATTTCAATTTTCTGAAATTTGGCGGAATTCCCCCAACTTAAATCAATGTACGCAATTGGCGAGAATTCTGAAGATAGATCGCTTGAAATCCCTTAATAACTGCATCATTTCTTCACGGATCATTAAAATTTAACGCTGTATTCTAATAAAACCTTTGCAATTGCTTTCAAAAATCTATTTCCTTAAGCTCTCAATAAATTGCGCCAAGCCGAAAACTGTGCAAACCTCTAGAACTCACTTCCTCAAAATCAGCATTTGAGCCATTTTATTTTTTCGCCAAACTAAAAAAAAATTACATATTAGACTCGGAAATCTTCAATTCTTATTGTTTTGCGTATAAAAGATTTCATTCCTGCTCCGATTTCCCATGCACACGATATTATAATAAAAAATTAATAATCTTACAAATATAAACTAACAAAAAAAAAATCATTATTATTCTTTTATTTTTACTTTGAGAATTTAAAACATCTTATTCGGCAAAATCGCCACACACGGCAACCACGATCCTTATTTCACACTTTTTTGACTACAGGGGTTACAATTACGGAAAGGTTTTTGCATGGAGAACATAAAAAATCTCTTAAATTCCGGGAACGGGTGGACTTTCAAAGTTTTAAAGTGAACTGTGATTTATTCTATATTATTTTACATATCTGTGCAAAATTTCAGGCTGATAGGTCCATTTTTGTGGATTTGTATACAACTCAAATCAACAAACAAACAAACAGAATTTCATTTTTATTTATAAGATATAAGTGAATCTTCCATCCAAGCCTCCACCCACAAAATTGTATTAATCCGTCAGTGGGCCGGATTATTCATTAGTCTGTAGTCTATCTGTCCCCGATCACTTCAGGGACTTTTCAAGTACAAGTCGAAAGAATTTTTTAATGAAGTTGTAATCAAACTTTTCAAACTGACTCAATAGAAGGGAAATATTTTTGGCTATTTCTGAAGATGTTCTCTGGAACGCGAGTTGATCTTCTGCATTTCCCCGAGAGCTGAGATCCATAGGATTAAGATTGTAGGAAAAACGCGCCCCATAATCAATAATAATCCCCCACGAAACAATAATTTTTATTTAAATATTGGACATAAAGTTATTTTGTTTTGCAGTAAATATGGGGATGGTATTTTAAACTGATATTGGGCAGTCCCAAAGTTCTTTTATTTTGCAGTAAAGGCGCGGGTGGCTTTGGCGAAATTCGAAGGTGTAGTAGGATGTAAATCATCTTAGAAGGCTTTTGGTAGTTGGCTTGCTTTGTTTTTACTTAATTATTTATTTTACATTTTACAGTATTTAAACAAAGGCGAATTATTTTTTGAAACAATAATAATATATAGAATCTAAGTCATTTTTTTATAGTTGGGGAATCCACTATTACGATAAATTATCTTATTAATCTCGGAAATTAACCACGTTAAATATGAAAGAATTCATTTTTAGCCGGTCGAAACCACAGGTCAAGAGCGCGAATGCCAGTACGTTCGTTCAAATAAAATAATTAGAACCGAGAGGATCTTCGCACGGTCGGGGTATCCGAGAAGCCATAACCTCAGGCAAACTGAAAACAAAAAGAATTTTCGGATACTCTTGACCCACAAAGAAACTCACAAATTACTTGTCACATTTAAGATTATTATGTCTTGCAAAAACATTTGAACGTAATACGATAATGAATGTTTTATCCGAATTTTTTATTATTTATTATATAGATTATTCTATTCCTCTTATAAAGATTTTTTTGAGCAAAATATTTTATATCATTTTAACGAGGATAAGTTGAAAAGTAATGTACATATGCTTGTAGAACACTAACGAAATGACCTTTAGAAGTGTCCCAAGCGGTATGTGGAAGTAACAGTCTCCCTGTACAAGCATGTACAGTTTAAATGCCTTCCGTGTATGCAGTATATTTTGAATGGTGGAGGTATTATTGTGCTAGATCTATCTATCCTCAGTTCGATTTCTTATGAATTAACCCTTTAAATAAATTAAGAGAAGTTAAAAATATGTAACCTATAATTAGTAAAGACCGTCCAGATATATAATGAAATAATTTTACAAGCATGTATTTTTATAGGGGAAAAAATAGTGTTTAAAGGCACAGTTTAAAATACATATTGATTTCGAAGGTTCTAAAAATTTTACAGAAACAATTATTATTTTATGTGTGTAAACTTGTCTAGTTATATGTTTGCATATGGGAAAGGTGGGAAGTGTTAGAAATTCCAAATACATATCCATGAACATTAACATTCATTAAAAAAAAACCTGAGTTGTACGAATAAATAACTTTAAACATCGCCAGTCTCACTATCTATTTACTCACTGTCTATGTCTTGCGGCATTTTTTCCGCACACTATTTTAACTCAAATTTTTTCATTTTGAATCAAGAAAATTCGTAAAAGTTGTATTTTATTTTATTATCGCACAAAACCTACAGATTAGCTCACCCAAAGGTGGAGGAAGGGCTGGGATAAACCTCTCGCAAATATAACACGTGGGACCTTTTAGTTTTGTTTACATCTAATTAGCATTAGTAATACCATTAATTAGCACTAAACATAAATTGTAATATAATTAGCACTATTTATTTTCTCATTTAATTTAGCTCTATTACTTTAATGTGAGGGTGAACTCCTCCCCCTAAATATATATATATATATATATATATATATAGGCGCGTCACTGAGCAGGGGGCCCCTTGGTAACATTTGCTACGGGCCCCGCGCTGTCTTAATCCGGCACTGAGTATGTTGCCAAAGTAAAGAAAGCGAAGTTATAATTTTCATGTATTGTTAAAATATTACAGGTTAGAGAGTAACTAAGTAATATCATTTCATTCGCTTTAGTCGTAATTATGTGATGCGCGAACGAATATTTACGCATATTGAAATAATTTTCGCAAAATCTCAAAATTTAATCAACATTTTTGAAAAATTTGAAGCCTAGAATTTAAGTTGAGTGACAACCTATCATGTCACCCAAATTCGTTTCATTCCCTGCAGTCTTTATTTCGTGATGCTGGAAAAAATTTCAGCATTTTAAAACGATTTTCGAAAAATCTCAAAATGTAATCAAAATATTTTAAAAATTCAACGCCTATAAATTAAGATTAGCAACTACCTATCATATCACTCAATTTCGTATCATTCGTATTAGTCGTTATTACGTGATGTTTGAAGAAATATAAACGTATTTTGAGAGAATTTTCACAAAATCTCAAAATCTAATAAAAATGTTTAAAAAATTGGACTCCTATAGTTTATGTTGAGCAACCATCTATCCTGTGACCAAATTTCATATCATTCGCTTTAGTCGTTATTACGTAATACGGGAACAAAGATTCACTCAGTTTTAAACGATTTTCACAAAATCTCGAAATCTGATGGATTTTTTTTAATTAGACGCTTATAGTTTAAGGTGAGTGACCACCTATCATTTCACCAAATATCATTTTTTCACCTTTGCAGTTATTACGTGATGTGCGAACACAAATTTACGCAGTTTGAAATGATTTTCGCAAAATTTCAAAATCTAATCAAGATTTTTTTTTAATTCGACGCCTATGTTTTAAGTTGAGTGACCACCTATCATGACACCAATTTCATATCATTCGCTTCAGTCGTTTTTACGTGATGCTTGAACACCAATTTATGCAGTTTGAAACGATTTTCGCAAAATATCAAAATCCAATCAAGATTTTTTTAAAGTTCGACGCCTATGGTTTAAGTTGAGTGACCACCTATCATGTCACTCAATTTCATATCATTCGCTTCAGTCGTTTTTACGTGATGCTTGAACACAAATTTACGCAGTTTGAAAGGATTTTCGCAAAATCTCAAAATCCAATCAGGATTTTTTAAAAATTGGACGCCTATGTTTTAAGTTGAGTGACCACCTATCATGACACCCAATTTCATATCATTCCCTTCAGTCGTTTTTGCGTGATGCTTGAACACACATTTACGCAGTTTGAAACGAATTTCGCAAAATCTGAAAATCTAATCAAGATTTTTTAAAAATTCGACGCCTATGTTTCAAGTTGAGTGACCACCTATCATGACACCCAATTTCATGTCATTCGCTTCAGTCGTTTTTGCGTGATGCTTGAACACACATTTACGCAGTTTGAAACGATTTTCGCAAAATCTGAAAATCTAATCAAGATTTTTTAAAAATTCGACGCCTATGTTTTAAGTTGAGTGACCACCTATCATGACACCCAATTTCATATCATTCGCTTCAGTCGTTTTTACGTGATGCTTAAACAAAAAAAGCGTCACGGACAGAATGACAGAATGACAGAATGACAGACAGACGAACTTTCTTTTGAGGGTCGCATCGGATTCCCGGGTGCTTGAAACGTATAGAAATTGCAAAATTTTTGAATTCCAAGAAATGTACAGACAAAAGTCTAATTTTATTTATATAGATTCCAAGAAATGTACAGACAAAAGTCTAATTTTATTTATATAGATATATCTAATTTGCGCTCAATCGAATGCACCTTTAGACTCCATCGCACTTTGAAGAATTTCCATGCATAGGCCATAGTGTAAAATATTTTTTCTGTAGCCTTGTAAAAATGATAAATAATTTTATGGGAGGCCTCCAGAGTTCTCCTGTAGAGGTCTCTTATGCCCGTTGTTCTATTCTCTCAATTAAAAGAAGTAATTTTTCTGGAGGGATTTAAGAGTATTTAAGCACACTTTTCGCACCCAACCCATAACAATTAAATTGGAACAAAATATAAGTTGGTACATTGGATGACATCAAGTCATCAAAAGGAAACGGCAACTGATTTCCGATTCCGAACCATGTATGCGCATGTTTCGTAACCATTCAAGTAATGTGAAAACGAATGTTTTCGTGTTCTCCGTAAGAAATATGTACACCTGCGGAAAAAAAAAGTCCCACTTCTACTTTTTTCGGCCGTCGATCGTCGAACAGCAAAGTTACAGATACCAATCGTTTTCGATTGACGTACACTTTAATTTGCTATGCATAAAAATTGCATAATGGGCCATCTACATATTAAAATTCACACCAACATTTTTTTCCCAATAGCAACCTCTATATTTCACTTCATATTTCAAAAATTTAGCTCATTTTAACCCCGGATACCCATTTTCAATAAATTTGAACTGAAAATGGGTGAGTTATGAGCACCCAAAATCCCCCTTTCCATATGTTAAAATATTGTTTCATATTTTAAATCATATCTCATATAATATTGATAATAAGAAGCTGATTTTTATTCGTACTATTAGAACTAAACGACCCAAACATAATTTTATGTTATTATGATTTTAAATAAAATATTAATATGAATTATGAATTATTAAATTAATATTCAAAAAAATTATGAGTAGAAACATAGCCAAATTTCGATGGAAATAGATGCAGAAAGTAATATTACATGGCTGTGCAATATTTCAAATTTTTACGTTCGGTAGTTTAATTTATATTAAATAAAATATGTTATTTTCATGAGTTAAGGAGCAATATATAAATTTATTAAGTGACAATTTTTTGAAAATTATTAAAATAAAAGTAAATTAGATTTCTTCTGTAAAAAAACACAGTAAAAGATAGCGGTATTAAAAAATATCAAATTTTGAAGCAAATAAATTAGAGGTTTTTACAGTTGGATGGTGATTCTATAAAGCGCCTATTGTTGCGTCCGCTACCACATTCCCCCAAATAAAATATTTTCCAGGTATAGAATTAGATGCAGTAGATGTATGTCTTCTAATACAACGCCCTATTTCTGAAAAACTAACATCCTCAATAATCGAGACATGAATTTGACCTTTTTTAATATTTTAAACACTGGGTCTTTGGACTTCCCCATACTTTATCAAACATTCAAAATCACGTTTTTAGGTCTAAATTTTCATCTGAATATAAATTAAAATTCCGCCAAAAATCTTATAAGAATATTGCACATTGCAGACGATAATAGTAAATGTAGAAAGTGAAATAACAAAAACATTGATAATATTGGGTCGGCAAAAAAGTAATTGCATTTTTTACATGGAATTCAAACAAATTTTCAATCATGAAACCATTCTTCAAGTTTGACCGTAGCTAAGTAACATTCATGCTTGTAGTCAGAAGAGCAGAGAGCAGCCTCTCACTCCTGCCAACATTTCACCTGTCTGAGAGAACCATCAAGGGAAATACTCAATAACAATTTCAAAATTAGAAAGATTTTCAAAATCGTGAGCAGTCGTTTTGCATTTTTCCTTTAAATCATGTGTACGAACCAAGGAACTTATGAACTCACGGGTCATTTGGACCACTGACTAAATATTCTAATTTCTACCCTTGATATTCTTACTACAAAAAACTTTAAGAGAGATGGAAAAAATATTTTCCTTGAAAATAATGTTTATTTCTTTTAACTCTCTTGAGCGAAATGAATGAAAGGCGAAAAGTTCGGAACCTACAAATAGCGTTTTTCAATTTGCAGAAAGTCCCTTAAAAACGCGCAAAAAATAATTCGCAATATCACCGGAAATTATCGTAGAAAATTTATATTCAGGGTAATTTGAAGGTTTTCTTTCGTTTAATAAAGTCAAAATACAGTGTTGCCATTGAGAAAAACGAAGTTGATGCAGACTTAAATATGTAGATGGCCCCTTATGCAAATTAAATTAATAGCAGGTATGCGTTATTTGCAAACGAATGGTATATATAACTTTCCTGTATGACGAACGACGGCGAAATAAAGAGCAAGTGGGACATTTTTTTTTTCTCCGCAGCTGTACGTTACAGTTTTGTAATGAACATACATAATATATTAAATAAATTTAAAAACCAATGATCTTATCGCTCTTCTTCACAGTTCTTGGACCTTTTTTTTTAGCAAAGGGGAAAATTTATTTTCTTTGAGGATATTTAGAAAGAAAACTCGAAGATCCGTGTCTATTAACTGATTCTGTCCGATAGTTAAAGTGCAGTTATATTCACGTCATTTAACTAAAAAGAGAAGGTTTAACATATACGTGATGCAATACCCAATCTAATAATGCAAAGTAAGTTCGATGGGCCTAAGTGTGAAAAGACATCTTATTAGATTCTTAACTTGCTCTAAATGTGAAGGATGATATCGGTATGGAGATCGGTTATTTGTTCATTCACTGGTTCATATTAAACAGAATTATTTAAAGTAGGAATGATAAATAATTTTGTATATATTATTATGATGTAATATTATAAAAACTAACAATCTTACATAAAATAAGCTTACAATGCTTAAAAGTCATCGTCACATTTAGGAACTTAGTCATCTCATTTAGGTTTGAATTACGGTAGATGTGACCAAAAATAAATAAATAAATGTGACAATTACATTTACATATTTTTTAGATAACCGATAATAGTTCAATTTCTGTAAATGTATTAAAGTAGAATCGGTATAATAGTTCAGTTATTTTATGTAAACACCCAATAAAATACTTAATATGCCCTAAATGTGACAAACCAATAAGAAGTCGTATCAAATTTAGGCACAGTGACGTTAACAGCCGGAACGGGAGTTATCATATCTTGAACATACCTAAAATAGCTAATCGAGATATTATAAACTGTTGAGCAAAACTGGTAAAGTAAGAATCAAAACTTAATATTCGTATTTTTGAAACACTATCAACCAGTGACGTGCATTCCACCCAAGCAACCCAGTGCTTGGGCAACTGAAAATAAGGCTATTATTGTTTTTAAATTTTGCTTTCTATCACAAATTGAAAGAAAATACCATCTACCTTACTTATTTAAAAAATATATATATATATATATACGTATATTCATAATTTCTTAACGCGACAAAGATAAATGTCAAGTGGATAAACAAGTATATTTTCTTTCTGACTCTCTTAATTTCTCTGAAGTGAGATCAACCCATCTGCAATGTCTGCTGAAGGGGTGTTGCTATATAAACATGACTTCATCAGAGAATTAGCCAATCAGAGACGACACTCCAAAACAGGGCCGCTCCTAGGGTGGATTGCGCCTTTGTGCAACTACTTTTTTGGCGCCCCCCCCCCGTCTCCTAAAATTAAGATTTGTTTTAAATTTTCATATAAATGTATAGCTAAAATTTCCGTATATATGCCTATAACGTAAGTAACATTTGCTTATACTATCAATAAATAGAAAACAAAAACAAATATTCGTAGCATTACATGTAACATGTTACCTATCACATTAAAATTATCAAGTACTTAAAAAAGAAACACATTAAAATTAAATAAATTTTTCACTAATATCATAAAAAACTGGTGTTAAAACTAAATTTTTGCTTTTCGTGCTTTCATTGCAACAAAATTCTTAATTAAGTTTTTTATATCTAATTTATTCAAAATTTCGTTTTCAATCGAAGTCTTTGATAAGTCTGTAAGTCGTTCTTCAGATATAGTTGAGCGTAAATAGTTTTTTATTATTTTTAATTTCGAAAAAATTCTTTCCCCTGAGGCTACAGATTCTGGTAACGTCAAATAAATTCTCAGTACCACAGTGACATTTGGAAAGTTTTCTGTTAAAACATGCTTATATAAAAAATCAAGTACATAAGTTGGAGTCATATTGTCTTTAATATCGTTGAAGCAATTTCAGTTCTTCAAACAAGGTTTTCACATCAATATCGCTTTCAGAATTTTTTTCGTCACAGATGCAAAGTCTGACAAATATTTAATAAATCTTCAAATTCATTAAGCTTATTTATATTGTGAATGAGTTTAAAATCGTCATTGTATACTTTGATCAATAGGAACCTTTCTGTAATTGATGCAATTGCGGTATTTAAAATTGTGAAAAAAAAATTCACTTTAAAATTTTCTTTTCCATCGTTAATAGTTTCATCTGGTGCTTCATATTCAAACATTCTTTTCCTATTTCTTCTTCGAATTTCGGGAAAAGAGCTTTCAACATTTAGGTCAGTTGCTATTTTCATTGAAGACGATATGAAATTTTCAAACATTTCATCACTCCGTTGTTCTTTGAAATACTGTAAAATAGAATCAAGACTTTGTATGACGGTTTGAATGCAATATGTGGGATCTTGCATCATCTTGCTTATTACATTAATATGGCTTAAAATTTAGTACCATATGTTAATTGAACAAATAAATTTAAATGAAAATAATTGCGTTTTTAAATTATCTGCTTGTACCCTACTTTCGATGTCTTTGGAGTTATCTTCCGCTATCTCTAAAAGAGCTTGTTAAATTTCTTTGAGGTTATTCTTAAGAGGTTTAATTGCCTCTATTCTACTTTCCCATCTAGTTGTGAACAGTGGCTTTAAATTTAAATTTCTAACATATTTTGATTATAGCCCATCGTTTAACAAAGCTTGAAAAATAATTACTATACAGTTCTTCTAAAGTTTACTGTTTCAAATGTCACTTTGTCTGCATCATTAACAACCAGGTTTAATGTATGGGCAGCGCATGAAATAAAAAAAGCCCGTGGATTTATTTCTTTGTTTTTGTTGTAGTCCTTTATGCTTTCCTTTCATATTTGCACCGTTGTCATAGGCTTGGCCCCTTAAATCTAAAATATTGATGTTCAGTGAATTAAGGTATGTCTGTATGAAATCACATAAACCTTGACCAGTACTATTAGTAAAACTATAGTTACGTGATCCAGTAATGAAAGCAGCTGTGCAATAATTTGAGGTAGGTAGACTGGGAAGTTCCATGAAAAAACTTTGTCTGTAAATTTTTGAATGTGCCTTGTATACATGAACTTATATCTCTAACAGGTTTGCGCCTTCTAGGCCTGTCCTTTGTAAAGTGTTCTTTCCAGTTTACACATTTTACTTCGCCCCCCCCTCTCGCCCAATAGAAAAAAAAATGGTGCAGTACTTCATTTCATTAAAATAAAATAATTCATGCTCAGAGCCCATGATCTTCGGCAGAATAATTTCCAAGGAGGATGGTATTCAAATCCAGGTATGGCAAAAGGGGCACATGCCCCGGACGCCGGGAGCACGAAAATTGTAAGAAGAGGGTGTAAAATTGAGGTTTGTCCCGTTTGACACAATCTCCAGTTGCGACACTGGTCGAGAATATATAGAAAACAGTCTTATTCAGGGATAAAAACTAGGAGAGTAGATAGGTGGTTTTGCACCTCTGGCAGAACACTCCAAATTGCGCCCCCTTCCACTACTTCTTGAACAACTTCAATAATAAATTTTAATTCCCTCATAATTATTGTACTTAACAAAATCCTACCTATTCTTCTTACAGATGTGCTATTTTGAAAAAAAGTAAATAAAACATAAAACAGTGAAACTCTGCCTACAATTTTTGTGATCCAGCTGATCTTGTGTCGCCAAGGGTGGCCCTAGGGTACGTGTCGACCCCCCGCAAAAGTAAAAAAAGCGCCCCGTTTTATTCTCTTGATCAAGTTCTTCTCCCGTTTTTGAGTTCGAAATGGTGTCCCTTCGAATATGGCGCCCGATACTATGCTTACCTCGCTTACCGTGTCGGGCCGCCCCTGAGTCCCGCCAAACCTTTAGTTACGGCCCTGCTAAAAATAATTCTTTATAGGACTTAAAGTCCCACTTTTGGTGATATGAAAACAGAATCACTAAAATCGCACCTTAACAATATTAGCTTCATATACAAAATTTCTTGTCTGTCTTGCCTCCGTTTGGCGCCCCTAGCACCGAGGCGCCCTTGTGCGACGCACAACCTGCACAACCGTAAGGGGCGGCCCTGCTCACAAAACCCATATTCTGCCTCACTGTGACTGATAAACCAAGCAGTGTGTATTCTGCCTGGACCGAAACCAAATGGCGAGGTGGGCTGTATTGCGCTTTTTCAATTGCTTTTACGATTTCACTGATTCAAGACGATTTCAAGGACGGCTCCCACGAGGGGGCCATGGAGGCTGTGTCCCCTCCGAAATTCTGTTTTATAACGTTAGATGCACATACTTCACGATTTTACACGTTGAATTTGCATTTTGAACAATTTATGTACCTAAGTAAAATGTTCAATACACCCTCACAGAATTCAGTCTGAAGCCGCACTTGGACGATTTCATATCCTTTTTTAAAATTATGCAAATTTAGAGCTTTGTGCTATTTTAGAAAACATGGCTGATTTTACAAATAATGATGTTATAGCCGATTTTTTAGTCGGAAAACTTTTTGAAAAGAAAATTGTGATTGTTAAAGGAAGACCACTGCCAAATTTAAAGCAACCAAAACATTACACGACACTTTAAAAGGTTTATTATGAAAGAAGTAAATGGCTTGCAGGAAGTGCTATCGTTAACGAATAATTTGTTGGAATTGTCCACTAGTTAGCTCTGAAAAAAGAGCATCTTGGATCACTGGTTACAACAAAAGGCAATATGGAATCCTGATGTTGCTCATATTCCTGTTTCCACTACAATGGCAAGTTTTCGAACTATTGGTATTGAGACTGAATTGAGTGTTCAATATACTGAGAATTAAAAACTGTGCACGTAATGGAACTGGACAAAACAGACTTTCAAACCTCGGAATTATATCAATTGAAAGTGATTTGTTAATTAGCTTAAAAGAAGAAAATATATTTTTCGATCCTGTAATCAATTATTTTGCTTCTAGTGAAAAAAGAATGAAATTTGCTTCAAATAAAATTAAATATTTGAACTTAAAAAAAAAAAAAAAAAAAAAAAAAAAAAAAAAAAAACACCACGGGTTTCTTTTCATTGCTATGCTCCTTTAAGGAGCAGACATTAATATCTCGCTTAAATTGGGATATTGTTGTGTGGTGGGAATATTGCTTAGAAGGAAATGTTAATCGGACTGTGTGCGTGTGTCCGTCTTAGTTTTAGATATTCTCTCTCTCCCTCTCGAATGTAGTGGCGTAGCTAAGGGGAGGGGGTTAGGGGGGGCCATAACCCTCCCATGAGGAATTTTTTGCCATACAAAGTGTATATTTTTCACTCTCTTATCCCGCACACGTATACATATATATGAGTAGCAGTAGTCGTAACCCCCCCCCCAGTGGCGTAGCCAGAAATTTTTCATGGCACTGCTTGGGTGAGCTGTTGAGCCACCGCACGTCCCTGCTATCAACTCCTAATAACATATTGATTGCATGCAACTATTTTCATGTTTTTTTGACAGATGGCGAGAGTAATCTATTAAAAAATGCTGACTATCGTTTTCAGCTGCCTTCCTGGTTTTGTCCATTTTCATTTGAGATTCACATAGGCTTTTAATTCACACCAAGCTCCTGCAAAAGTGGAAGATAAGTCCCAGGCCCGCTATAACCAGTGGCCATTATAAGTGTACATGTGATTTAAATTCACGACAGTATGCTCTTCATCAAAAAACACTGGCTGAGTATTTGTAGCTCTTACACAGTGACATGCGTAAAAATTCTAATATATCATGGCCTATGGGCAGTGGTTGAAAGATATACGTTAAACATAAACTTTAATTTGATTTTACGCTCTCAAGATGCAACGGCAGAGATTTTCCTCTCGTGCCCAGCGGCACATTCAAAGACGAGTACCGAGAAAAAACACAGGACAAACAAAAAGGAATCAGCTTTTACAACGTTGAAAGCGAGCTTGTTGGTTATTCCTTGTGTAATAATAAATGTGCAATTAAGAAAAATGCGATGGTCAGCGTTTTATAATTAATGCGTTTGGCAAGATTTATGTTTACTGTTTCATTTTCTTTTCTTGTTTTCTTGATCTTTTATCTAAGTTATACTTTTTTATTTTTTATTTATAAATTATATCCTTCCTGTATTTCAATCCCCGTATCCTCTTCTTTTCAAGGGGGAATATTCGACGCAGAAGATGAAGAGTCAGAAATTGCATTCCGAATTGCCGTGGATTGGCTCAACACGGACGAAACTCTCCTCAAAAACTCCAGGATCGTGGCCATGGTCGAAAGACTTTACTCAGAAAACAGTTTCAAAGCGACGCAACTATGTGAGTTAAGCCGTCATTCATACTGTTTCCTACGAAGTTAAAAAAATATATCTATGAATTCCTTTTGCCTATCAGGGCTCTAACTGGCGTTATTATGCTCAGACTGTCTTACATTTAAATACAGTGTTATTGAAATATGGATGTCATACAATGTACCCTATTATGAGAAATGTTTTTTTTTTTTTTTTTTTTTTTTTCACAAATGTTTTAAACGCTTTCAATTAAGTTGAAAATTGTTTTACAACGGTTTCGATTTGTCTGTCCGTCTGTGCATCTACTCGCACCTAATTGCTATAAATGCTCATCGAATGCCATCGGACTTATGTGTATTTATGGCATATACCATATTAAAAGGAGCAGGGGCGTAGCCAGAAAATTTTCATGGGGGGGTTACGACTACTACAACTCATATATATGTATACGTGTGTGTGATAATGTAGTGAAGAATATACATTTTGCATGGCAAAAAATTCCTCATGGGGGGGGTTATGACCCCCCTAACCCCCCCCGTGGCTACGCCCCTGAAAAGGAGTGTAAGATAGTGTAAGATACCCACCGGAGAGGCCGACCCGAGGGTTTACGGCCAATATCCCTCCGGGGAAGAAGAGTCCACCCCGCTCGGCAAAGCGACACCAGCCCGTTGCTAAGGCCAAGACCTCCTAGGGCCCGGCCCCCAAGTCCAAAGCCGCGGAAGGAGCCCGACCGCCCCCTACCGTTTATTTAAAAGGAGTGTGCATAGCAGTTTTTTTTTTTTTTTTTTTTTTTTTTTTGTAGTTCAAGGCCTGTAAATGCCCATCGAAAAGCTAGGAAGTTTCCCTATGGGCCAGTCACTATCATATATATTATACAGGGTGTCCCAAAAAATGCTAACGAGCTTTAATTCTTTATCTATTAGGGATAAGTGGGCAATGTAAATTTACAAAAAAGGTTCAAAATAAGGTCGGAAAAAAGATTACGCTACGAAAAATGTTCTCGCGTTAATTTTCAGAAGGTTATACTTTTTAAATTTGTATACGATCCTCGTACAAAAAAATTCAAAATCAGTAAAATTTGCCCCATGCACTCATGAGGTCACATACAAAATTTGAGAATTGTATCTTAAAAAGCGTCAGTGATATGAAGATAAATATAACGCCGACTTAAACCCCTTTTCAATGACTCTCGGAGAGAAAATTTACATCCAATGATCACAGGGGTCGTATAGAAGTTGCCAAAAAACCCCCTTTTTTTCCATTCTAGCTATAAGCGTTTACACTCAAAATCCTTTATAGCCCATATCATCTTTCTTTAAAGATACCTCTGTGACGTTATAGGATGAAAGGCTGAAATTTGCTATATCATCTCATGAGTGTATGGGACTCTTTTTACTAACTGGGAATTTTTTGTAAGGGGGTCGTACACAAATTGAAGAAGTATAACTCTTTGAAAATTAACGAGAGGAATGTTTTCTTAACGTAGTCTTATTTCCGACCTTATTTTGAACATTTTTTTTCAATTTACATTGCCCACGTATCTCTAATAGATAAAGAATTAAAGCCCGTTACCACCTTTTTTGGACACCCGTATATAGTGTATTTGTATGTGTTTTCAGAATAAAATGCAAGTGGGCCGCCAATTACATATACTATTTCTCTGCCCGGTGTGATTGGATGTATCTGGATTTGAAGGGAAAAAAATTAATATCAAGACGTTAAAACCTATTTATAGGCGTTATTTTTCCATGCTTTCTTCAAACAAAACGAATATAATATGCAGGGTGTTCTATGAAGACCGCCTAAACTCTGCACAGCCAGATTCCTTGATTGGAGTACATTTGCAATGACTAGTTAAAGCTGCCAAACTGGGTATTACGTCATTTCCAATGCACCCAAGAAAAATTACTGGAAACATGAGCACTGGCATTCATCTTCCCATCCAAACATTTTGCGTATGTTTGGATGGGAAGATGAATGCCCACTTTGCATATGAGACATGCATGTGTATTCCGTGGGACGGCTGATTGCACTGCACGTTGCAGCAACTTGGACATACTGCTTCTGCAACAGTCATTCAAGTTAGATGAAACCAGCTCTAAATACTGTTTAGAACCAACTTATGACGAACGTGGTTGTTTATTTAATTAACCAAAAATGTGGGTGAATTGCCGTAAAAATGGAAGTTCATAAAAGGTTAAAATAACGTGTTCGATGTCTATTGAATACAGTAGATCCTCCTATAACACGGTTTCATATAAGACGAATTACCACCAGAGGCGGATCGAGTCTGTTTGTTGGCCCTGGCGGTAAAATTTTTCGAGGCCCCTAAGCCAAGTTCCCTTTATCATTTTGTGTTCTAAGGAGACTAGTAGTTTATTACGTGAGGGGGAGCACTGAACGATTTCACTCACTTGCTTTAACAATAAAATTAAACTCAACAAAACCTTGATAAAAGACTTGAATTGATAAACACTTGATAAAACTTACACTTAATCAGGAAAGAAACTTTACACAACTGCTTAAAAGATTATTTTCATATGAACTTGCGTCTAGATTTGTCTTTTGCAAATTCATCAATGATTTTTGTGTCTGACAAACGTTCCTGTTCTATGTATAATAAAGCCCTATTGTAGTTCTTAAATAATTTTCAAGTGTTTTAAAACTGAAAAAGACCTTCCACTTGAAGGGGGTAGAGTTAATGATATGGGTGGAGTTAAACATATTTTTCAAGATATTTCTACATTAGGAAAAGTTGATGACTTTTCTTGTGCAACCGTGCAAATTTCATATGCATTTCTGTCAAATTCGTTGTTTTCTTCCAAAAATAGCAAAAAATGATTCAGTTGATCGACAAAATTTTAAATGTCTATGTCATGTTTGTAAATTTTTTTCGAGATTTTTATCGAGAGGGAATGAAAAAATCGATAATTTCTCACCAAAAAATACATTAAAATGTTCAAAACTAGTTATAGAAACCTTTGAACTGTTGCGGGCCCAATTTTAGGATGTTAGAGAAGTCGCGGGCCAAACTTCAGGATTACTTCAGGGGTGTTAGCAAAGTCGCGGACCGTGTGATTGGGATTTATATGGGATTTTGAGTGGTTTATATGGGTTTTATATACGGGGTTTTGGTATGCTCCGCGGGCCGGATCAAACGCCGTTGCGGGCTGGAGGTTGCCCATATGTGCTCTAAACTATTTTCACGTTTTTCTATTCTTCTGAATTATTCGGATTTGGTTACTATCAAGTATCAAAATGAATATGCTAAAACATTTTCTCTATTTTTTCCAAATTCATAACCTGCGTTTTCATCGAAAATCGCATTCCTTTTCTTAAGTCTGGAACCCTGCTCACTATCGTTATCAAATAATAATCCTGACATCTCAGATGCTCTTCTTGTGTAAAGGGACTTTCTGAAATTCACCTTTAAATGAAATTTGCAAGTAACCTTATAGGTTCAGAGCCTTTCAATACTTTCCTTTCCACTGACTGCAGAAATGTGCTGATAGAATTCAATCTTCCCGAGTTCTATGTTCCAAACAACTACTACCGCTACTTCTAGTACTACTACTACTGCTACTAACAATAATAATAATAATTTATAAAAAATAATGTTTATCAATCGATTAAAAATTACTAACGGTCTAGATATCATGTTTGTAGATATTGATGATTTTGGGTTTATTTGTAGACAGTATGGAACCTCTTATCCGGAAACCAGTTATCCAGAATCATTTTTAATCAATTAAATTCCTATTTTTTCTGAAAGAAAAGCAAAAAATTAGTTTTTTTAAATATTTATTATGTTTTTGTTTTTTTGAGTTCTACAGCTACAATTTACAAAGTAAGCAATGTGGTAAGGTATTTTATGTTTTTAGTGTGTGACTAAATTTTCAAGAAGTTATCATATATTTACTACTTCCTCTCTAAATGATTATTATTTATCTTGATCATGAGTTTTTTTTATGTTATTTTATAGTATATTAACAATTAATGCTTAGTTCTAATCAAAAATAGAGAGTTACATTTATGCTACCAATTAAATCAGTAGATGTCATGCTAATCATCAACCAGTTATCCATAAAATTCAGTTATCCAGAATACACTCGGTCCCAACCATTCCGGATAACAGGTTCTATACTGTACTACCACATTAGATGAAAAATGCAAATTTTTAGATTCATAAAACAATTTATTTCAGAGTTATAAGTTTCAAATTTTGCATGGTACAGTAATATTTAAGAGTCTGCAACTCTCTCAAAACCTATTGACCTAAAGAGTTGAGATTTAAACCATTTTGTTCAGTGTTTTGAGGTTTTTCATAAAGTATATAACATGAGCATATCACTTAAACAACTTTTTTTTTTTTTGCATATTAAAAATTCATAATAATTTAAAATTGTCATTTTTTGAAAGCAAAACAAAACATACCATTAAAGTATTTTAATCAATTTGTATGCCAAATTTGAACATGGAGTTTCTATGATGTCATAATGGGGGGGGGAAATGTGTACATAATTATTTTCCGGGGGAGGGGTTTCGTTGAGTGTTAAAATAATAGGCTATTGCAAGTATTCAATTGCATTTAAAATAGTTATATTTTTTCCTTCTTGGCAGTGAAGCTCTATGTATTATCGATGACTAACAATAAAAATGAATTATAGAGGTAACCATTTAGATAATACTAATTTATGCTATTAACTATCACGCTTAAATCTATTGAGTAAAATAATAATCAAACGGAGTATATTTTTACTCAATCATTGACTTCAAACAGCCATTCTCCCGATTGAGTAAAATTTGCTCAATTAATCGACAAATATCAATGGAGCGAAAAATTCTCAATTTTTGAGCATTCTACAACAGCTCCATTTAGGCTAAATAATAATCAAAAATGAGGAGTGTCTGTCCGTTTTTGATTAACATAACTGTACTCAATTATGATTATTATTTTAAGCTAGAAAAAGGGTGTCTTATGAAAATTTGCTGTTTCTGATTTATATATTGAATGATTCGTTTTCTTCATTTTTCATTATCAGAGCTGTAATCTATGATTATAAGCCCGAGAAAATAAATTTTAAATCAAGACAAATACATTACATATATCTTAATACACCATAAAAAAGTATTTTTTTAATAAATAGAATATAATTTCACTATAGTCTCTAGTTATAAAACGAATTCACAGTACAGTAAGAATACACAAATGCAATCATGGTTAAACCATCTGTAAGATTTAATTAAAGCAGCAACCCAATTTATTTACATGAAAAAGGTAAAATTAGTACTTACTCACTTGACTGAAGATATCATAACTTCATTTGTTTTACAAGAGCGACGATATTTTTATAATACAATCGTAAGAAAACTATGTCCATTAAAACAAAATTTTTACCGAAAGCATCCTCTCCACATTTAGGTTGAATTTATTTCACAACTCTGAATATGAAAAAGATGTATTTGGTATTCGGATATAAAATAAAATTATCACCATTCTAAAGTATCATCGGGTAATCCTCTTCAGAAACTCTTTTAATTCATATTTTGATAACGACATGTTTGCTCTTCGATGCTCGCCGCAACAAAGAATATAAATAACACTGCGTAAGCCATACGATTCCCGCGTTGTGTTGTCTGTGGTGACTGTACCGTTTTCCGTTAGAGCCAGAGCGTTGGTCACGTGAAAGTAATAATAAAGTAAACTTACTACGCATCTTTCGTGGGGGAGAGACAGAATTCTCAAATAGACAAGATTTTAGTGAAAAATGGAGTATAATAGAAGCTAGCGAATCCTAAGCATTGAGGGGAATTGAGGAGATAACAAATTATTGTCTTTAATGAGTATTTTTTAGCGTAAAAGGATTTAAATCAGCCGATAAGAAATTTAATCAATAAAGGAGTGTTAGTTTTAATCAATAGATTTAAGCGTGTAGCTTATTTTTATTACTTTTGTTTATTGTTAAAAATGTATAACTGTAAAATATAAATAAAAAATTCAAAATCTAACTGACATTGTCACGTTTTTAACAATTTTTTTTTCTGTAATAAAAAAAGTGTTTAATTATTCTTAAGTTCTGAACTCTCACAGTATCAACTGCAAAAACTTTCTTGTTATTTAATTTTACTTTTACGTATTTATATAACCAACAGCAATTTTTTGATACTTTTCAAAATAGCAACCTCAAAGTTTTGCATTAAAAAAATAATAATATTGGCAGTAAAACCGTTTTCGTAGCTTATTATAATGTCTTTTCTTAGTTCTAATATAATTATAACATTAATTATTTTTAAATACAAATTTATAGTTTAAAATAAATCACAATGAGTGGCATAGCAATGAGAGACTGGAGGTCGGTCCACCCTCAGTTAATAACATTTAACAGAATGTACTATTTTTAAAAAAGTCAGCCTGTCTTATTTTTGAGGATTTACTTGTCCTTGCCGAAGAACTATAGCATATCTTTAAAATAAACTTTAAAACAAAAAACACAACACAACACAATTTAAAAGGGAAAAAAAGCGGCACATACATTGTAAAAAACTGGGTACAGTGGTGCTTAGTACTTTGAAGTGGAGTAATTGAATAACTGAAAAACATGTGGATCAGGAGAAAAGCGTGGACGTCTTCGAATTACAAAGCTAGAAGCTTATTACGAATTTACGACTTTTTAATGACTAATAGGAATTCACCGATTTTTCCGTAAATTTCTTCATACATGAAAATTTTTCAGCAGACAATGATTTGTAAAATTCAACTAATGGTACAGCATATTAAATATTTCTCATTATTTGATTGCATGGCAATAAGTTCAAGCTGCAGATCCTCGGGTGCTGTGTCTATATCAGCAGTGATGTGATGAGGCAATAAATTGAGTTTAAGCTGATTATTATGACTGATCTCGTCCTGTAACCTCTGTCGATAGTTCCTATTCTTAACAAAAACATTTTTTTAAAGTAGGAATTTAAAGTTTTTTGGTCTCGGTAATAATTATTTTTATCAGAAATCATAGTTCAAGGGGGATTTTTCTGACTGTCTTGGCGGGCCATAAAAAAAAACCTGTTTGCCCACCACTAGCCTATAACCTGGGCAGTAGGGAATAGAGGGGAAACATCCCCTTCAAAGGATTTGAAGACGAAAAGTATTCTGAAAAAATTGCACTTGTAATGTATTGCTTCAATTTTGACCTTATTTAATTTTTCTTTTGTAGAATTTTCAAGTCAGGGCCTCTGGAGATGGTCGGGGCTGCTGGCGCTCGCTAGGTCCGCCAGGTATTAGATCCGCCACTGATTAGTATAACGCGGAGGAATATTTGCGATATTTTCCTTATAACACGCTAAAAGAGACTCGTAAATGAATGAAAGACAGATGTTTCTGTATTGCTGTTAACACTGCTGATGGTGCTCATGTATTTGAATAATCTAAGTGACACCTACAACGCGAATTCATATAACAAGGAATGTATCCACTGTGTTATGGGGGGGGGGTCTACTTATTTTTTAAAAATGTTTTTGAAATATTTTATGCATTATAAAGTCTGCAAAATATTTCTTTCCATAGATATTTTCTACATGCAGCATTAAATAGTGAGAGTTACTGCAATCGATTAAGATGGTTATTTCCATCAAATGCTCCTTTTTTTGCCTGAACTTATAGAAGGCCTAGGAGCAGCTTCTTTCATCTAGAAATTAGATTTACTGTGTGACACTTGCTATTCCATGAAGGAGCCCTGGCTATTGGGGGGCAAGGTGATTATATGCCTGTTCTTTCATAAAGCGATTGAAGTACAATTGTGCGGTTTAGATCTAACGCAAAAGTGTCATTCCAAAGGACAGAAATAGATGTCTCCTGGATGTTGTTGAAAGAAGAAAGACAGAGGAAAGAGAAAAAAAGAAAAAAAGAATTCCTTTCTCTGGACGTTCAGTACTGCGAAGTTACTTGGGCTGCTTTTAGATTGAACAACTACAAAATACCTGCTTCTGGTCTTCTGTTGCCAGCATTAATTCTTTACAGAGGGAAAAGATCCGGGAAAGAAAAATCCAAATTGTTTATGGCCCTGCTTACTACCTAGTAATACTCATGTCTCGCCTTCGGGAAGAAAAATAAAGAAAAATAATGATAGTCAGTTCATATTCCATCCGAGTCAACGAAACCAAACGAAACCAAGATCCAAACCACTCCTTGAAATGAGATGTACAATAAACCTCATACAAAGAGAGATTTGAATGTTATTCACAGAGTCCTTTACTCACTAAGATATATTTTTTCTCTAATGAAAAACAGTAACTATTTTTCTTTTTTGTCCAATGAGAAGAGGAAGCGGTTGTCCTTAGTAACATAGTTCACTGTGCTTACTCTGTGCTGGAGTTCACTACTATTTCGACTTTTTTAAATTAACGCCACTGACGCAATACATTGCGTGCTATTGGTTTAGGCACGCCCAGTGACATTTTAGGTTTACTATATACGGACATGTACACAAGTTACAGTATTTTTTTTTTGTTGGCTTGTTCAAAATTGCCGGATACTCGATATTAATAGAGAGAGAGCTTTGAACGCCAGTAAAAACAAATTTACCCAGAGCTACCAACATTTTTACAAAAAAAAAAAATATCATTAAAACTACTGCTAACTATTCTTTAACATTTTTTTAGAACCGTAACTTCTTAAATTAAAGCATATAACATTTGAAAATGACGCCTAATAGACAATTATCTAGCTATACTGGACTAATGACTGTACAAGTAAATACCTTTCATTTCTTCAAATTCTTGAAATTTTCTTCAGATTTATCCTTTTCTTTTCAAAGACATTTCCACTTTCTGCAAAGAAAACATCACGACTAAAATTTCAGATTTCTCATTCTGTGTTTATAGATGAGGAAAGAAAATCTCCCAGTTCGTTTGCCTATAATATCGGTCTCAACGAGTAGTGAAGTAGATCTTTCAATTTTACAATGTATGCATCACCCGTCTCAGTCATGATTCAGAACAATTGATCGGATATGCACGCTAATTCCAAAGATTAAAAAATTTTCCTCCATCTTCCCTAAGAACGCCTATATTAATGATTTCCGAATTGTTCAAAACCCTAAATTTGCGCGGCACGGCTTGCAAAGAGCATTTAAGAAGTTTTGTTTGCTCATTTCTCAAATAAGACAATAGTGGACGCATGAAGTTTCTTTGTTATATTTATTAAAAGTTAATAAATTGATTGATGCGAAATCGCTTAATTATCTTACTAAAGTAAACCTAAGGCGCTCAATCTTCTCTAATCAACTGTGTGACCTTCCTACACATGAGCGCCTATACCTAATGGGCACGGAAAGGGCCATGGCTTCTACCCAAGCTCTCACTTGCTACCGTTTATGATTTGTCCGTTAATGGTTCTACTTGAGTATAACCGCAGAAGTGGTTCAGCGAATATAAAATATAGCATCTTTCACTAGTTTCTTCTACAAACAGTCATATGGGCAACCACAGCTTTCCTACAGAAGAACATATTGCTATTTTTCCCTCTCTGACTGAGAACATTCCTAGTAAGCATTTTAGTGCATATGTGACGCCCCATACGAAATTATCCTATTAAACTGTGAGTATCTACTCTTATTCATATAAAAAAAAGTAAGGCCGCCTGTCAAAATCTTGTTGTACGTTATCTCTTCCTAAAAACCGTGGGGATCTTGAGTTTCGACCTAAGGTGCCCAAGAGATCTCGACAAAATTCCGAGGAACCCTGCTAAGCTGACTTAACTTTCGAAAATCGATTTAATTTTAGAAGATAATAATAAAAAACTGCAAAAATAAACATAAATGGTTGCCAGATTTGGCATATAAAATCATATCATTACTTTGCAACACAAAAGCGGTTCCAATTATTCATAGAATCGCACCGTTGAAATTTACAAACATGAGTGTATACATAGGCCCATTTTTACGCCAAAATAAAAACTATATTTCTTCGATATAATAAAAACCATTGTGTCTAAACTGTTTTAGTTAGTTTGTTTGTTTAGAATGTATCGTCGCGTGTGATCGTAGACCTACCAAATTTTTGTACGGAAAATTTTCCATGAACAGTCCCGACACACCTCGAAGCGATTTTTTCAAAATTCGAATTATTATAGGAGATATCCATAAAAAAACGTAGCGCAAAAGGCTAATTTATTTTGCTTTCCGCCATTTCGTAAATTGTAACCCCACAGTGGAAAAAAAAGCCGCCCGTTTAAGCTTATCTAGGTTGCCACATTCGGCAAGTTTATTAAAATGATTTCAGACTCTTGAAGTAAAAATAAAGAATAAACGATTTTTTTTTTTTTTTTTGTGTGTACTAGATTATATATAAGGCGGTTTTTAAATTAAAATATCGTAGTGAATGGGAAAAAACGGAGCAGGAATGAAATGTTTTATTACTCAAATATGAAAAATTATTATTTAGGAAATTTTTGAGACTAAAAAGTGCAACTTATTAATTTGGGCGAAAAATTAAACGGCTTTTGTGCGATTTTGAGGAGAATATTCTAATGCTTGGGGCAATTTATGTCACTTAATCGTCTGCTGAATACACCTGAGAATATCTCAGAGCGTTGAAATTTTCATTCAGTTGGGAATTGTGCATTTTTCTGTGCTAGATTTTCATCCATCGAATTAATGACTATATACATTTTATCTCATCACCCCCTTTTATTGAAAAATTGCATGAAAAAGTTGACGATTTTGTCCCAAAAATGGCGACATAAAAGTATGCCATCTAATTTTACATATCTGTTAAATACTATTAGTTCACAACAGCTTTAAGTCTATTTGTTACAATATTTCGTAAGCTTGTAGAAAAGGCATCACTGTTTTTTCTATTAATAGGTAACCAATAATATGAAATAAGCAACTCAAACATGTGTTTACACATAAGTTGACAGTTTTCAAATAGTAAGTTCGCTTAGACAATCACGGAGTTTAGAAGTAGCCATTATTCGTTTTTCTCAAAACAGAATAACTTAATATCTTTGAAAATGAAAAATAATTAAAATGCAGATTATTTTAAAGGCCGTGTTCAGGTCCAGCTAGATTATTTGCTACCAGTAGAAAATATTTTGGCGGCGTTAACTATTGCCATTATAGCAACAGTTATAGTACACTTTGGATATTTGCTAGCGCGCGAGATGGTATAATTTCGTGGTGCTTAAGTAATGCCAATCTGCTCAAACGATTTATATAAATGAAAATATAGGATATATGGTTTTCACACCTAACCTTATATGAACAGTAATTAATTAGGTTGTGAGCATGTGTAAATCGCCATAATTAATGAAAAGTCCGCCATTGGTGGCAAAGATATCCTATCTGTTCCGTAGCACTTTTCTTCACTTTACATGTACGCAAGTCCCCAAAATAATGAAAAATCGCCATGGGTGGAAAATTTGAAAAGGTTTTCCAATGGGTTTTTCATTATTAAAATACACCCTGAAAAATTTTATTATGCTTTAGCCTTTAATTAATTTTAAATTTTTGGGGGCTTTTCCTAAAATATCATTGGTTTTTGGGAGTGAAAAATAATTTTTCCGCGTTTAATAAGCGGGTCACACTCCAGGTGGAGTATAGTTCGGGAAACCGTAAAACCCGGTTTCCCCATAACAATATTTTTTCCCGTGTTTTGAAGGAGGGGGTTATGAGGGGGATTTTAAAAATTTTTATGTATATGAACATGCAAAAACCAAGCAATGTTTTTGCTCAGTAACATTTTTATCTGAAAAAATCTTCGGGTTTTGTTTTTTGGAAATTATGCCCTTTTTTAGGAAAAGCCTTATTGGGGGCCCGGGAAAGGGCCTAAATACAAAAAGCGAGCGAGCGATTTGGGGGGCCTTTGGGGCCCCTAGTATTTTTAGTAAATTAATTTATCAAATAAAAAAAAATTTGTTTAAAAAAATTTTTAAATTCTGGCTTTCGAGTAAGTCTTTAAAAAATACATTTTTTGGCGGCTTTGAAAAAAGTTGTCATTAAAGAATTTTTAAAAGTACTGTAAATTTAGACAAATTTTAATGCCTTTTTAATTTGATCGATAGTACTTTGTGAGGGAGTAGGTAACTTACATATATTTTTTCGCGTTTTTTTTAAAGGGACGATTAGTAAAAATTTCTTTTTTGTTTTTAAGATATCCCCTTTTTTCTTTTTTTAAACATTTTGTCAAATCACTCACCCGGACTAATTTCCTTCTTTTTTTACGCGTGGGGCCTGCGGCAAAAAAAACATAACCGAAATTTTTTCGGTCCCTTGTCAGACCCTTCCATGCAGCATGTACAGCCCAATATGCGCGATCTCAAAAGTTCCTCACATCGGGGTTCCAGGGGGGGAGTACGGGATTAGTGGAGATATTTTACCCGTCAACTTGTTCCCCATCCATCTGTACTCATAGAGTTTTGGGACGATTTCCCTCGACATTTTGGGGGGGGGACAGTTTTTTAAAATTGGGTTTATGAAGAGGATGATGGTAAGGGGCGTTCTTTTACGGACTTCTTTAATCTTTAAAAAAGCAATAATTTTTCAATATAAAAAAGTTGGCATCGTACGTTTTAAACTACCAGAAGATGGTGGTCGCTTGAAAAGTCCGTGCGGGAGTCCCGGGCACGGGCACAGAAGCTGTGTAGAAATGCTCTTTAGCCCCGGGGGAAAACCACTGGGCGATTCGATCCCCCGCCATCTTGTTTGGTTTTTAAAAATCGTGCCCCTGTAAAGGGCGGCCCTTTTTTCGAATTGAGCAGTTTATTACGGGCCCTCCTTGCGTTTTAAAATTTTCAAATCATATTATTCGTCGTGAATAGAACAACCAAAAATTTCAAAATTGTTTTCCTGACAGCGGGACATGCCCCGTTAGGGGGTTTAAAATTTTAGTTTTCCCTTATTTTAAATTTTTTGGGCAGTAAAAAAATCCTATTTAAAATTCACTTTTTAAATCTTAATTTTGGTAAGAAATTTTGGGTTTAAGGGGAAAAAAAAGGCCCCTTGAAGTCTTGGGAAATCTTTTTCCCCGTGTTTTTTAAATGCTTTACTTTTAAAAAAAGTGCTTTTACATTTGTTTTTGAAACGACCAAACCCGAATATTTGGGGTTTGGTTGGATAAGGGTTTTAACTATTAAGCGGGGGGAAAACAAAATTTTCGATAAAGGGATCACTCAGAAACCGAAGCCAAAAAAGTTCTACCAACTTTTAAAAAAGGGACCCACCCCTCCCCGGGGCCCTAAGCAACGTGATCTAGAGGTTGCGCGCAGGGAAAATTCGCGGCGGGGGCGGGGAAAATTTTTTTAAAAAAGGAATAATAAAAAAGGGCCCGAAAGGTAAAAAACCGCACACAAAACCCAAATGTACAAATTGACGTTAAAAGATTTTTTAAGAATATAAAAAATTTGTTTGAGTATGATTTTCTCTTTTTTGTGGGATTAGGGGCCAATTAGTTTAACATGTGGGGCTGTGGGGCCGGGGGGTTAAAAGTGCTCTCCGGGGGGGTTCTTTGAAAAGGGTTTTAACAATTTTACCACGAACGACGGAAAACTCGAAGGGATTGGGTGACGGACGTGACCTGCGTTTGAAACAGGTACACAAAATTTTTTAAAAACATGGGTCTTTTCAATGAAAATAAGTTGAAAAAATGTTTATTCAAAAAATTGAAATTTTTGCGGAAAGGGAAAATAAAAAGTTCAGAATTAAAAAAAGGAGTGGGAAAACTCCCTTTTTCAAGCTAAGAAATAAAAATGAGAAATAGTTGTTTTTTTGGGTTTCCCCGAGGGGAAACTGACTCTTGTTTTACCCCCGTTTTTCTGGGAAACCACCCCTACCGTTTTCCCGGAAAAATGCAAAGAGGGGGTTTAAAAACGATACTAAAAGCTAATTATGATCCCTGTTATTGCTTTTTCCCGTTTATGAGGAGTTTTAAAATTTAAAGATTTTTTTATAAAAAGGACTTTTAAACAAATACGGTTTTTAAAAATGCAAAATTGTTTAAAAACTGTATAAAAAAACGAAACCTTTTGTGGATAAAAAATATTTATGGATTTTTTCATATTTTTTCCCTCCTCTAAAATCTTTTAAAAATTTCTAAAAAAACTAATGACTGTTTTTTAAAAAAAATTTTTTTTCCCTTTAAACCCCTCACTATTTTTTAAAAAGAAATATAAATACATAAAAAATTTCTCCACTTAAAAGGGTTTAAAAAGATTTAGTTGCAAAATTTTTAAAAATCTTTAAAAAATTTTAAATAAAAAAAAAAGCAAATTAAAATTTAACAAAAAGTCTTATAAATTAACAGTGTTTAGGGAATACATGATTACTTTATACTTTTTCCCAAAAAAATTAGGGAAATTTTAAAAACATTTCCAATATTTTTTAAATTCAAAAAAAAATCACTTTTTTAATTTTTTCATGCATTTTTTTCAGGGAGTTCTAAAATTTTGTAGATTTGTTTTTTCTTTTTGAAATGTGCTTTTTAATAAAAAAGTTTTTGTCATTTTACTTTCCAAACCCCAGTATTTATTTAAGAGTTTTTCTTAAAAAAAATTATTAATAAAAATCTTTCCCCTCTTGGGAAAAGGAAACCGAAAAAGGCTCCACCTACCCCGTTGCATTTTTCCCCAAAAATTGAAACCCAGTTTTTCTAGAAACGAGTGGTTTTAATTGCCCTTTTATATAAAAAAATTTGATTGTTGGGGGCAACTCCCAATTTTCGTCCCTGCCCACCAAAAATTTTTTCCCTTTGGGACAGTTTGAGTTTAAAAACTTGTCCATATTTTGGATTTAAAAAAGTTTTTTTAAAAAAATTTAGAGGGGAAAAATGCCCCAATAAAACCCGGAAAAAAAATTAGCAGCTATGATTAGTAAAGGTAGCTTAAAGCTGTGCTTTTCCAATTTTTTTATAGCCACAAACCCGGAAACGTTTGATAATTTTCCCGGGCACGTTGAGGGGGGGGGGAGGGCGAGGGGTTGAATGTTCTAATTTAGATTGGTTTAAATTTAATAATTTTAATTTAACATGTATTTAAACATGCCCCAAAAAAAAATACAGTTACACAAAAAAATAAATGAATATAAAGTGATGCAGATTTCAACCGGCAGAGTTGTTGTTGGAATGTTTTAAAGAAAAAACATTTTTTCTCTTTTTTAAAAGACTGAAATTTTTAAATTTCCTTGATTTTTGAAATTTTTAAAATAAAAAAAAAGAGGATTTTAAAAGAATTACAATATTTCTTCTTTTAGAAAGGTAAAAATTCAAAAACAAACAGGACAAAAGCGAAAAAACCGAGAGAAATAAAAAATTTAAAATAAAATCCAAAGAATTTAGTTTTCCCCTTGGCCCCCCCCGGTACTATTTGACCCGAGGCCCGGGGGGGGTGGTCGGGGCCCCGGGGGTTTTGGGGACCAATGGCTTAAATAAAAAGTGAAATATTAAAAAAATTAAAAAAAAGTTTTATTTTTAAAATTTAAATAAAGCTGAAAAATTAAATTTTTTTGAAGGGGGGGGGGGTGAAGATTGCTCTTTTTAAAAATTTAGGGAAAATGTTTTTTTTTAGGATTTTTTTCCCAAATTTCCCACTAATGTTAAATGAAACTTGGTTTCAAAAAATCAATTTCCATTTTTTTAAATTTATCTGCTTTTTTTTTAAAAGTTAATATTGATAAAATTTAATTTTTAAAAAATTTTTTTAATTTGATGTTCTAATTTGGAAAAACCTTGGCCAGAAAAAAGGTTAGAAAAATCCGGGAAAAAAAAAAATTTTGTTAAAAGTTTACGTCCCATTTTTGAAGCCGATTGTCCCGCTGCGGCTTTAGGATCGGCGTTCTTTGTCGGCGCGCGGCCTAGCCCTCGGGGGCGGGGGGTTTGGTTTCAAATCCCCGGCGGCGGCGGGGGGGGTGGCGCGGCGGCGCTGCCCTCTAGTTGATACAAGGGAAAAAATTAAATTTGATGAATTTTTAAACTAAAAGAGAATGAAATTTTATTTTTAAATTTTTTCTTTATCTTTTTTTTTTGTTTTTTTGGGTTTATTTTTATTTTTTTTTTTGATTTAAAAAAGGGGGGGGGGGAAATGAATGCTTTAAACTTTTTCCCTTGATTAAAAAAAAAAAATTTAAAAACTTTAAAAAATAAATAATAAATTGAAAATACTTTTATTCTTTAAATTTTAAATTTCTTTTTAACTTTTTTAAGAAATTTAAATTCCCTTTTTTTTAAACCTTTTTTGTTTGAGTAAAAAAAAAAAAAATTAAATGCTTTTTAAATTTTTTCTTCCCTTTAAAAAAAAAGAATAAGTTTTAAAAAATAATAAAAATAAAAAATTAAAAATAATTTTAAAAAAATTTAAATAATAAAGGGGAAAAATATTTTTTTTATTAATTTATTTCTTTTTTAATTTTATCTTTATTGGTAAGGGGTATATGAGATGCTTTAAAATTTAAAAAAAAAAAGATAAATTTATTCTTTACACCCGATTTCTTGCAAAATATTTTAAGTCCTTTTTTGGGACAATAAAGTTATTTAAATTTAAAAACAATAAAATACAAAAAACCCTATAGAAATTTTTTTTTAAAAACAACAACCCCCTCAAAAAAAAAGGAAAAAAAGAAAAAAAATTATAAGTTTAGCACAAAAATAAATTTTGCAAAAAAATTCCCCAAATAAAAACCCTTAAAAATTTCCATAAAAATATAAAATTGACTTACCCATTTTAAGGGAAAAACGGCTCATAGGGTAATATTTTTTTTTTTTTAATTTCAATTTAAACAAAAAAAATTCCCATTCTTTGTACGGGCCGGGGGATTTTAATTTTATTTTTTAAAATAAAACTAAAAAAAAAAAACTTTTAAATATTTTTTAAACCCCCTTGGCCCCGGGCCCATTTTATCTATAAAGGGACCGTAAAAACCAGTTATTAAGCTCTTTTTAACCCCAAGGGTTTTTAAAATTTACTCTAGCAAATAAAAATTAAAGGTTTAAAAATCGAGATGGGGGAAAAAAAAAAAAAAAAAAAAACGCCGGTTTTAGAATTACAAATTTTACACTGTTTTTAAAGGGAATAACAGAAAAAAAAATTAAGTTAGGGCAATAAATGAACGAAGGGTACGCAGGTCCCTTTTAAATGGTTTTTCATGTGCGAGTTGAAAAAAACCTTTACGCCCAAAACTCCCTGGCGGCAAGGGGTTTCCCCTGGTGCTCTATATTTGTACAGAATTTTGAAAAATTTTTTTTTAAACATACAAGATTAACGCTTTCGGAGAAAATTTTTTTTTTTAAAATTGCAAGTGATCGAAAAAAGCACAAGGAGATTTTTCCCATATTAAATGCGGCCGGGGATTTTTTTTCCCTTTTTTTCTTTGACTTTTAATGTACAAAAAATTTCAAACCCAAAAGTATCATTCGTCAAAAGGGTTTCCATCGATTAAAAAAATTTTAAGATTGTTTTAAAAGGGAAAGAAAAAAATTTTTACAAAGATCTTGAAATAAATAAAAACTTTGAGGGAAAAACCCCTAAAAAGTACTTGTGAGCCATACAGCTGTTTCGATAGAAAAAAAAATTTTTATCTTCGTCTGTGGCGTTTTAAGTCATTCACAGACTGGAAAAAAAGAAAAAAAGTCTGTGATTGGAACGTCCCCGGGAGCTTTCCCCGTTCAGTCTGCGAAAGACTTATTTTCTTCACTGACGAAGATAGAAATTTTTTTTTTATCGAAACAGCTGTATGGCTGACAAGTACCCCCTAGTGGGGTTATTAAAGCAAAATTTTTAATTTAATTTTTTGTTTTAAAAAATCGGTAATTTTGGGGTGTTTTTTTTTCTATAAAAAAGGGCTTCCTATTATTTTTTAAATCCTTATTTAAAAAAAAAAAAAAAAGGCCCCTGGCGCTGGCAATTTGCTTGGGGGACTATCTCCTCCTAAAACCCTTTGGGGTTTGAGTTTTCGACTAGGTGCCCACCGGATTCGAAAAATTCCGAGGCCACCTGCTATAGCTGACTTAAAATTTCGACAAATCGAATTATTTTACGAAGGATATTAGATACGCAAATCTCGAAAAGCTAGTATAAACAGAATGGTTTGCTCAGATTGGCATAAAAACTCATTACATTCCCTAAGCATACAAAGCGTTTCCAAAGTATTCTAGAATCGCGTGGAAATTTTTCAAAATTAAAACCCCAAAAAACCCAATAACTTTTTCCCCGTTTGACGATCGTTTAAATTTTCAGATCATGTATAAAAAAATTAGAAAAACAAACTGCGCTTCTTTTAAAAAAATTTAAAATCCCCGTTCCCTCCTTTTTTTAAACAATTTTTTTGCTATTTTTTAAAAAAAAAAACCCCATTTTTTTTCCGAGAGTCAAAAAAGTAAATTTATTTTTTTGACAAAATTACCCCCTTTTTAAGTGAATATTTACGTCATACCCTTGGATTCAAATTCCCTTTAAAAAAGCTTTTCCAGTTACACAGTTTATTATTTTTTTTTTTTTTCCCCAAAAAAAATTTGTTTTCAAAGGAATGAGGAATAGCTGTGTCACAAAACGAAATCTTTCGATTGCGAAAAAATTCGACGAGTTTCCAGAAAGTGAAATTTTTAAAATGGGAAATTTTCTTTTTCCCAAAAAAAAAATAAAGGCGCTGTCGCTGCAAAGTTGTTGGCCCATTCCTCCCGAAGTGGGGATTTAAATTTTGCTAAAGGGGCCCCGAAAATTTGAAAAATTCCCAGGAAAAATGAAAAATTAAATTTCGAAAAAAAATTTTGACTTAAATTTCGAAAAAGGGAAATTTTTTTAGAAGATTTTTAAAAAAAAAATTGAAAAAAATAAACAGAATGGGTTGGGAAGATTTGGGGAAAAATCATCATTCCTTTTCAGGGGGATCCGAAAGTTGTTTTTTTGGGGGGGGGTACATTTTGAAAAAAGGGTTAAATTTTTTTCCAAACAAAATGTACAAAAAAAGCAAAATTTTAAATCTAAAACCAAAGTAAAAAAAATTTTGGGGGGGGTTTAAAAGAATTTAAAAAAAATCATTTACATTTCTCAAAGTGATAAAAAGAAACAAAATGTTACTCTTAGCAATCCTTTGGGGGGGGGGGGTGAAAACCCCCCAGCCCCCCTCCCTGAATTCCCCTACTGTTCCTTTGCAACAAAAACGTTCCCGGGATGTAGTATCACTGAAATTGTCAAAAAATGAAGAGGAAAAAACCCTTTTACGCCCCCAAAAAAAAAATACATGAAAAAAAGGGAACTCAAAATGTTTTACACAAAGTTGACAAATTTTCAAATTGTAATTTTCCCCTTAAAACAAAAAAGTTTTTTAATTTGCGATTTTTTTGTTTTTTTCCCAAAAGAATAACTAAAATCTTGAAAATGAAAAAAAAATTTAAAAAGTAGATTATTTTAAAAAAGGTTCTCGTTTCCCGCTGGATTTTTTTGCTTTCCCGAAAAAATTTTTTGGCGTTAACTATGCCCCTTATAAACAAAATTACCCGTACACTTTGGATATTTTTTTAGCGCGACGAGATAGTTTAATTCGTGGTGCTAAGAGCCAAAACTGCAAACGATTATCTAAATGAAAAATTGGGATAAAAGGGGTTTTTTTGGTAACCCTTTAAATGAACAGTAATTATTTGGTTGTGGGGATGTGTAAATCGCCCAAATAATGAAAATTTGCCATTTTGGGGGCAAGCTATCCTACCCGTTTCGTAGTTTTTTTTAACTTTACATTTTAGCAAGTCGCCAAATAATGAAAAAACGCCCTGGGGTGGGAAATTCGCAAGGTGTCCCAAAAGGTTTTACATTATTAAAAAAAACAGCTGAAACAGATGTTTGATTTTATTATGCTTTGCCCCCTTTAAATTTAAAATGGTGGGGTATAGTCCCGGACCCATACAAAAAACGGATTCCCCTAACAAAATATCTTCCGTTTTACGAGGGGGAGGGGGGGGCTACTTTTAGTGTTTAAGTTTAAATTTTTATGTACCCCAAAAGAACCTTTCAAGAACCAAGCCGTGTAGTCTCCCGTAACATTTATCTGATTTCCCAAACTTCGGGTTTTTGTCTGTTCAAATTAAGTTTTTTTACGAAATAAACCCTTTTTAGGGGCCCCAAAGCCCCATAGGAAAAAGCGAGCGTAGCCCAGTCTGGGGGGCCCTTTGGCCCCCAGTGTAATAAAAATTTAATTAAAACTATCTTTGTTTGGGGAAAAATCAAACGTGTCTTATAAATTTTAGCCATATGGTGGTTTATTAATTTTCCATGTTTCAAAAAATGGATGCAGGTAAATGGTATACCAGAGGCGTAAAGGGGGGGGGGGTTTGGGGGGAAAAAAACCCCCCCCCCCCCCGAGGGGGGGAAATTTTTTTCCCTACAAAAAAATTATTCTTACTCCCCCTTTTTCACAACATGTATGTTTTATGTGAGTTGCCCGTAGTCATAACCCCCCCCTCAATGAAAAATTTTGGTACGCCCCTTGTATCAAACACCCAAAAGTGCAATATCTTATTCTGATAAAAGATTTTAGGTTTTTGTTTGAAGTTGGTTTTTTTTTTTCAACATCCCCTGTTATTCGTTGACTTAATTAGTTTAAATGGTCAAAAAATTTACCTTTTTTTTGTAGCAAAATTTTTTTATCAAGTGTTTTTTACTTTTGCAATATGTGGGGAAAAAGTTTTTGGAACGCACAATTTTTTTGGGAAAAATAGATACATTTAAAACATTTTCAGGGTTTTTGTTCGCTTTAAAGCTTTTCTGATGAAGGAAAGAAAAAACTGGGAAAAAAAAACTCTTTCAGTTTAAAGATCCTTCGACCCACAGGGACACTTTTTTGGGGAAATCAAACAATCTTTGAAAGTCAGAGGGGAAAAGCGCACTACCACTGATTATCAGATTTTTTTAGATGTTCCAAAAAGAATTTGGGACAATGCTCTCAAAGCTGTAAGTTTTTCTTTCTTTTTTTTTTTTTTTTTAAAAATTTAAATAAATTCCATTTCAACCCTTTAAATAAAAAACTGTCATGATTTCGTATGTCTTGCTTGCCCGTAAATTCTTTGCCTTCGATTAACTAATGTATCAGATAAATAAAATTAATATTTTTAAAGATATAGAGTGCGGCAATTAAAAATAATTTTCCCCGTTTGAAGAATCTGCAGTTAAAATGAGGGCCCAAATTTAACTAAATTTCATTTTTAGAATGCAAAAAATATGGGAAGTAATTTCCGTAAAAAAATTTATTTTAAATATTCTGGGGAAACAAAATCAGTCAGGAAGGAAAAAACTTCTCCCTTGCGTCTTTTTAGTGACGGGGAGGAACAGGTCAAAAAATGGTTCAAGATTATAAAATGAACAGGGGAAAAAAAGAATTGGGCCCCTCTGATAATTTGGTTCGTCCTACATAAACGTCCTTTTTTTTAAAGTTTTTATGGATTCCCCCAATTTATACTATAGATTCAGAGGGAAAAGTGAGGGGGAACGGGGCAGAAAAAAAAACTACGCCCTTTAAAATGTAGAAATCTTGGAGCATTAAGCCCCTGAGCAGAGGTTTCCCCAAATGTGTGCCGGGCCCCCGGGGTTTCCGCGAGGGTTTTCTAGGGGTGCCCTTAAGATAAACAAAAAAAGTTAAGTTTTGGGGGAGCATAATCAAAAAATTCCCCTGAAACCGATTTTCACAAAAAAAAATTTTCCAAACCGTGATCAAGTAGGCGAAACAAAATTTTAGTCAAGTTCTAGAGAGTTCGGTGTTTAAGTGCCTTTTTTTTCCCGGAAATCCCGAAATATGGGGGGGGGCGGCAAAATTTTTATCCCCTTTTTCCCCGTAGTGTAATAGTAAACCCCAAAAAAATAAAAAAACAAAATGAAAAAATTTATCCCCCAAAATGCCCCTTTTTTCCCCCCTTCCCCCTATTCATATTGCTTTAAAGGTAACCTGCCCGAAACGTTTTTTAGCCCGTTTAAAAGGGGGCCCCGAAATGATTTTTTGCCCGGGGAAAAGGGTTTTCCCCCAAATGTTTTTATTTCCCGCAAAAGGGGGCGCCCAAGGTTTTTAGCCCGAAAAGGGTGCCAAAGGGGTAAAAAGTTTGGGGGAAATGCACGTTGACACAAGTGCATTTTTTAAATGAAAAAAATTTTTAAACAAAACCCCAATTAAAATTGTCTAAAATTTTAAAAAAAAAAAATCTATTTTTAAATTTAAAATTTTAAAAATTTTTAATAATAACTATCTTTTAAAGCTTTCATTTTTCCTCCCTTTGGGCCCTTTTCAATTCAAGCGCATTAAAGTACTTCTAAAACATTTTTCCCTTTCGCTGCTTTGAAATAAAATACAGTTGTCGCAGTTTTCTATAATATAAAAAGAAAAAATCATAACCCTCCCCTTTGCTCGATATGTTTTCTCTGCTCCCCTGAAACAGTGTTTCTTCGGTTTTTCTTTGCAGTGCAAAGCCATATTGCTCGAAAAAAAATCTGTTTAAAAAATTTTTTCCCGGAAAAAACGAGCTCCCCTTTTTTTATAGCAGTGGTCTAACGGTCATTTTTAGCAGTTGCGGAGTTGGTACTTGTGTGGGGGAGGTCCTCCCCTTTTAAATGGGGAACCTTTTGCACCGGAAAGGGAGGAGAAATGCCCTGCGCGCCATAATAAATTTTTTTGAAAAAATGTTCCCCCGTTTCCTTTTTTTTGAGGGGTATTAAAAAGTTCAAAAAGGGTTTTTCTTCGATGGGTTTTTAAAAATTTAAAAAGGGTATGACTAAAATTTGGGGATGAGTCCTGCCAATTATTTATGGCGGGCCCTTTCCTGGGTTTTTGTTCGCAAAGTTTGTGCTTTGTGCTCCAGCTTTCTGCGTGGGTCTCCCCAAAAGAAAAAAGAAACCCACGAGCGCTAGGAAGACGGATTCCCCTTTCCCTAAAAACCATTATGGGTCAAAAAATTTTGTTTACCGCCCCCTTCTTTTCTTTTTTTGAACCGCTTTGATGTACCGCTATCTGTGATTTATTTCCCCGCATTCTCTTGAAATCGGATTTAGTTTGCTGGCCCTTCAAGAAAAATTTAAAAGTAGTGTTGCTTTTAAATGAATTTTCTTTTTACAGTGCTACACTTCGTGAAGTATATCCCTTTTAAAACGAATTGGATGTCGACACCCTTTTTTTTAAAATTTTTACAGTGACGCAATGTCTTCCCCCATTTTTATTTCCAAATGTGACAACGAAATTTAATTTCCCAAAACCCCCATGTCTCCCTTTCGTCACCCCCTTCCAAACCCCTACTTTTCCCATAGGGGTAAAAAATTTGGGGCCGGGTTTTTTACCCGGCACGTTCCGACATTGATGTGTATTTAAAATCGTCGTGATCTTTGTTTCTGGGTGTACAGGTGTTGTTTTTATTCTTGGGAGGGTTTTGACGAAGCAAGAGTTTTTGACAAAAGAGCGCTTCCTTTTTCTTATTTTTTTATTTTTATTTTGGGATCCCCAAACCTTTTTTTTAAATTTTTTTTTATATTATGTGTTAACCCTTTTTTTTTTTTTTTTCGGTAAGTGTTCATTAAAAAATATATTAGTATTATAGTTTTTGCCCTTAAATTTTAATTTTTTATTAAAGTGATTGATATTATTTTGATTGATTTTTTGCTATAAATATATGCTATATATATTTCATAAAAAGAAATTTTCTTGAAAATGAAATTTTTTTACAATTTTTTTTTTTCATAAAATTTTTTCTTTATTTTTCTGGGAATAAACTAAATAGAAAAAGTTATTTCAGAGAATTTTGCGAAACCCCGTTAAAAAAATTAAGCGGGTTTAAAAAAGTTTTTTGTTGCACTTAGAAATTTATAAGTAGCAATTATTATTTTTATAAAATTTTTATCTGTCATAATTTTAAATGAGGTTTTAAAGGTAAAAATAAAATAGCCCAAAAACGACCCAAAAATGGCTAACAAGCCAAATTTTTAATATTTTGTTTTTAAGGAGAACCCATTTATTGAGTTTTTCCCTTTTAAAAAGTAAAGGACATTTCAGAAATTTAAAAAATTGGGATGATGCACAAACAAAATTATTTCTAAAACACTAAGCTTTTGGTGTGCTCTGCAATATTATGCAGGGAAACTCCTTTTTTTGCTGAGGCAAAAAAATATTTAATGAAATTCATGTACAATTTCAAAAAATTTTTTGGAAAAAAAAAAATATTTAGGCTAATATAAGCCAGTTACAAAGTTAAAATTTTTCTTTCCCAATGAATCCATGCTGAAACCCATCCCATCGCTTAGAAATTAAATTTCTAGAAAGGGTTTTTCAGAACATATCTGATAAAGGGAAACGTTTTTTTGCGATAAAATTTAATCATTTTCTTTAAAGCAATTCCTCGTGATATCAGAAAAATATTACAAAAACGATAAAATAAATAAATATGATAAGGCTGTTTCCGAGTAGGAATTTAGGGAAATTAATTTTTGCTGATTCCCCCCCCTCGAGCTCGTCCCCCCCAAAAAAGAATTTATTAACCCAGGGAAATAAACTCGCTAAAAGAACAAATCAATAAATCGGGAAGGGTGATAATAGGATAGTTTTTGATAAAAAACAATTATCTAAATTTAACGTAAATCATCCTTTTTAAAAAGACAATTTCATAAAAAACTATAGAAACATTCAATTTAGATCTTGGCCTAATAATAGAGATTTCAAAAAATTTCCCTAACTTTTTTTCCTCGACAAACAAAAAGGGAAATTAAATTTTAAAAAATTTTTCTATAACCGTCAGTTTGCTAAAAAAAGGGCATTTTAAAGTTTCCCCCAAAAGTTTCAAAGGGTTTTTAAAAACTCTTTTTTCCCAAATTTCCCGCCATAGGGTCCCCCTAATCTATATTCCCCAAAAATTTTCCCACTGTAATGCTTTCAAAAAAATTTTGGTATCACAATTTTCTAATACGAATGCCCAAATTCCTTTTTACCCAAAGGATCATTTTAAAATGTAATGGAAATCCCGGTGCCGGTACTCGAGTTCTCCAAAGGGCTTTTTTCCCCAACCGCTACGTCAAAACTTCCCCTATGAGGAAAATCTGCCCCGATGTCGAGTTCCTCCTATGACTTTTTTTTCATCCCGAGACTTTTTTTTTCAGAAGTCAACACCTACCAAACCTTGAACTATAAAAATTTGTAAGAATTCTGAAACTCAAAAATGATAATTTTGTGAGGGTGAATGCCAAATTTTTTGCAAGTGTCCCCTGTAAAAATTTTATTTAACTTCCAAATTTTTCCCAAATTAACTACTTAAAAAGGGAATATTTATGCTCATAGATAGTGGTCATCCTTATGTATTTTATCAAGAATGTTTTCCCTCATTTTTTTAAAATGCAATTATTAAAAATTTTTTTCACGTTCTGTTAAAATTTTAAAACAATTAAATCTGAGGTTGTTTTTTTAGTTGTGTTGAAATTTCATTTTAAAATTTTAAAAAAATAAACATTTTAGACATCACTTTTTATCACCAATGTGACCCCTTTATCTCATTTCAGGGTAAACTTGGATTTGATTTTTTCCCCAAAAAAATAATTTTTCAATTAAATTTAAAATTCTGGGGAAATGTTTTTTTGATTGGGGACATCCTTGTTCCCTTTAAAGAAAAAACAGGGAAAAATTTAACCCTGGAAAAATTTATACAACCAATTAAAAAAAATGCTAAATTTTGGAAAACGCCCCACTATTACACAAGAGTTAAAATAATTAACGCCCTTTTCAATTTAAATTGATAAAAAAATATTTTTACATCCCGACGACTTTCAAAATTTTAAAAAATTAATCTGCATAAAAGGGCCATTACTGAATTTTTGTTTGAACCCCAATATTTTCAAACATTAAAAAAAAGAAATTTTTGATTCAATACATTCCCTTTATAAATTTTGATATTAAAAATCCCCCTTTTTATATCTATGTAAAAAAAAATTTTTGATGAAACCATAAAACCCTTTAAAAAAAGCAATGAGTATTGGAATATAAGTCCTATTTATGAAGCTTTAATTTTAAAAATTCACCAAAAATGCCCCGATGACATGTTAAATCTTAAATTTCTGCCCGATGAAATAATTCAAGAAAGAAAGGATGAGCTTCCCGAAAAAGACTTGATTTTAAACATTTAATAAAAATGAAAAAAAACCAAATAAAAAAAATTAAATTTAAAGAACCCTTTTTCTGCTTTTTTTAAAACTTTGAGAAACCTTTGGGGAAAACAGATAAAAATTTAAAACCCCAAATTATATTTATAAATAAAATTTCCCCAATTTGGACTTTTCCCTTTCCCCTCCCCCCAAACCCTTTCAGATGAGGGTCTGAGACAAAAATAAATGAACTTTCAAAAAGCCGTATCATTGAAAGAAATCCCTGAAATGGGGCATCCCTATGCTTTTAGTAAAAAAAAAAGCTCTAGATCCTAATTCTAAACGAATTTAGACTGGCACTCGGGTTAAAAAAATTTTAAATGCTAAATTTAAAAACCCTAGCTTACCCCTTTCAAAAAATTTTTACAAATTTTTTTCCAAAATTTTTCAAATATAATTTTTTCATGTTTTGGGTTTATGTAGTGCATTTTTGGCAAATCGAACTTTACCTCTGTTAAAAGATTTTTTTGCTTTTAAATAAAACCCTTTGGGGGACCCTTTTTGCCCCGCAAAGCCCTTTTTTTTTGGTTTAAAAAAATTTCTGCCAGCACATTTATTTCTTTAATAGACAAAAATCTTACAAGAGTTTTGAGGTTTTTTGGAGTTATGGATATAAAATTTATATTGTTATTGGTTCCAAATTTTTTTTTTGGGAAAATCTTTAAAAACTTGACGCCCCCTTTCTTAATACTCAATCAAAAAAAACATCCTTTATCCCAAATAAATGTCAAAATTTCCCTTTTACCGAAAAAAGAATTTTTTTGGGTTTATTTATCAAATCATAAAATTTACCAATTTCCTCCAAAATTATCAAAAAATTTTGGGTTTTCCCCAAATTTTAAAAAAAAAAAAAAAAAAAAACAACTTAAACCCCTTTCTAGGAGTTTTTGGGGTTTTTTCGAAATTTAATACCTTTTTATATGTGAATAAATATCCTTTTTGTCCCGTTAATTGTTTAAAAAAAAATTTTCAATGGGTTGACATTACATGAAGATTTAAAAAGATACAGAAAAAATTTTCTTTTATAAACCCTTTTTTTTTTTAACCGGGTGGTCTAAACCTTTCCCTTTTGAATACTGATGGTAGTCATTTAAACAATTTTTTGGGTTCTTTTTCAAGAAATTTTTAAAGGTTTAATTGCATCCCATTTTTACTTTAGCAAACTTTTTCTAAATCGGAAAAAAATTTTCCCGCCCATAAAAATTTAATTAAAGGCTCTCATGGGCTCTGTTTTAGCATTTTTAAAAATTTTCTATACAAACGAAGGGAAATTTTTTGTTTTTGTCAAAAGGGAAAAAATTAAAACACTATAGAAAAAAAATTTCTTCCCCTGCTGATTCATACAAAATGGCTTTTCGAATTAAAAATTTAAATATACTTTTAATTTTAAAAAATTCCCGGTAAACAAATCTTTTGGTTGGGTTTTTTTCACGTTTGAAGAAAAAGCCAAAAACCCCTGACATAAAATTTTAACCCAAATACTTTAAATTTAAAAAATGTGTACTTCCCGTTTAAAAGATAATGCAATTTCTGGGAAAACCCCCTGATAATTTTGAACATATTAAAATTTTTTAAAATTTTTTCCCTTTAAATCTTTGCCACAAGGGCCACTTTTTGAAATTTTTGTAAAACCTTTTTTGTGAAAAACAAAAAGAAAAATACTTCAAAAAAAATAAGTGATTTGAAAAATTAAAAAATAACAGCAAAACAAAAATGTTAAATTTTTTACTTCCCCATAATTTAAAATTTTTGTACTTTTGTTTAAAAAATTTTCATCTTTGGAAATTCAAACCTAATATTTTTGTTCCTAAATCTTAAAAAAAGGTTTTTGGCCCTTTCCCCCTTTTTCCCATTTTGGTATTCAAAAAAAAATATGAATTTCTTCGACAGGTTTTTTTTTTGGTTTGGTATGTATGCTGATACAGTTAACTTTTTTAATTCTGTACTAATGCATAACTTTAAAATTTTCAGGGTATCCACCCATTTTTGCAAAATAAACACATACCCGAAAAAAAAAATGAAGTAATTTCCCTGGACATTCTTGGACCCCTAAATATGGGAAAAAAATATTCTTACAATTTAAATTTATCATTTTACTGTTTTCTACAGCTTACTTTAAAATCTATTACTACTGATTTCTGTTGCTAAATTTTTTATTTTCATACATTTCCCCCCCCTTTTTGGGAGACCCGATTTTTAATTACTGACTTTGGTACTCCAAAATTTTCTAGTGCTGTTTTTGAAAATTTTTAAAAAGTTTTTGGAATTAAATTAAGAATTTCTACTTTGGACACCCAAGGCTAATTCAATCAGTGAAAAGAATCAATACCTAATTAAATTTAACTGTAAATGTTAATTTAAAATGGTTTTCAAAATTTGCTATGCTATAAACCTTTATGTAAATATGTTAAAACTTTTAACATTCTTCTATCAATTTTCTTAACGTAATACAATTTGGGAAAAGAAATTTCCCATGATTTTTGTACGTATGACCCCCAAAATACAGTTTCAAAATTTTTGATAAAGGTCAAAATTTGTCTCAAGTAATGTCCCCCTGAAGCGAATTTTACTGACACTATTCTAATCTAAAATCTGCACAAAAGAAAAAAATTTAAAAAAAAAATGAAAAAAGTAAGCTTAAGATTTCTTTTCCCCGGTGATATTGTTTACTTAAAGTCTAAAGGGTAAAAATTAAAAAAAACACCCTTTCTGGACCTTTTTAGGGTTAAAACAAAAAAATTTCCTGTTATTTAAATTTAAATTTAAAATTTTTAGATTAATTCCCGACACTTCAGTTCGGGAAAAAAGAAATTTATAGGTTTAAAAATTTTCTCTCCTCGAAAAGGTTTTTTATGAAAGGGCTTGGCCCGTTATTGTAGTTTTACTATCAGGTTCCTTCTTCGCACCCTTTTTAATTTTAGGCCAGTTAAAAATTTAATTTAATTTTTTTGTTTTTTTCTGGGGGGACTTTCCCTGCGAACAGCCGATCAACTGTTTGTATTGCCCCGTTTTTCTTTTTTAAGCTGTAAATAAAATTTAAAAAAAAATTTTTAATTTACCATCTCTTGTGACATGTTTGTGTGGCGTTTAAAAATTTCCCCCAAAGTGGTTAAAAATTACATTTTTCCTTTACTGTCCTTTCCCCCCTTTTCCCCTTTGTAATTTGGGAAAAAAATCCCCTTTGATGTAAGTGAAATCAAACTATTGCACTCAATTTTTTTTTTTTGGGTTTAAAAATGTTATTTAAAAATAAACAAAAACGTTTTAAAAAAAAAAAAAAATAAAGAATCAGGGAAGTTTGTGTTGTTTTTTTTAATGTGAAATATGAGATAAAAAATAAAATGTATATTTTTGTTTGTTTCCCTTTTTCATCAAAATGGCAATTTTTCGTATACAATTTTTAAAAAAGAACAAAGCTTGTATTGAAACTCCTCTTGGTAATGGCTGACGTGAGGTACCACTTCAAATTAACATTCAGAGCATCTTTCTTTTTGATATAAACAAATCCCGGGTTACCTTTTTATTGAATTTCTGTAGTTGAAAATATTACTCTTTTATATTGATATCAAAATACTCATTGAAATATGTATATCGCAAGAACTGTTGACAATCTTTTTCAGTGACAAATATCAGGCCAATGCTAAGAACCTCAGCACAGTTTTTAGATTTCGGGATTTTTTTTTAGTATAACAGTCGATGCTGAATCATGTAAAATCAAGACAGGACATTTTATAGGTTTCTGCAAGAACTTTGGGTTGCAATTTCTCTTAATATTACTGGACTTTGATTGAAAAGCTGTTTTATATTTAATGCTGAACATTGTAATTTTTTATTTCTGAAACATTGGACGGGAAAAAAATTTGGGCGAGTATATGTCACGTCTGACAGCAAAAACGTGCCATATTTATACAATGCAAAACTTATTAACACAATATCCATAATTAATATTGTCTAAATATAAACTAATAATCTATTCTAAATTTAATTTAAAAGTTTTTTAATAATAACATATCTTTTAACGCTTTCATTTTTCCTCTTGGCCTTCTCAATTACAGCGCTCATTAAACGTTACTTCTACCACAGCATTTCCCTTTCAGCTGCTTTGAAATAAAATATACAGTTTGTCCGCCATGATTTCTATAATACTAAATACGGAACGAATCTATAAACAATCCTCCTTCGCTCCCCCCCCCCCCGCCCCCACCCCCTCCCCCCCCTTTTTCCCACTGCATATGTTTTCTCTGCTCGCTGGAAACAAGCTGATGCTTGCGCGTTTTCTCTAGCAGATGCAAGAACAATATTGCTCGAAAAACATCTGTTACAATTGTTCCAGAAAAACTCGAGCGCTCAGTTTTCATATTAGCAGTAGGTCTAACGGTCATTTTTAGACAGTTTGCGAGTTTAGGTATTGCGTATATATATAGATAGATATAGGGAGAGGTCCTCACTTTATACGTGGGGAGACTATCTCGCCACCGGAACGTAGGGCATCGAAATGCGCATGCGGCGCATAATACTTCTATAGACCGACTGCATCCCAGTCTTCCCTTTTTTATTTGAAGGGTGTATTTATAAAGATTTCCACCCTGTTGATCTTCAGAAGGTGTAAACACTCACCACGAGATCATGGTCTAACAACGGAGTCATGAGTCCTGCCAATTAATTTATTGGTCCGACTTACTGATATTAGTATCGCCAAGTTCTCTCGTGCACTCTCAATCGCCGTGCTCCAAGCTATTACTGCGTGCTCTCCTCAAACAGAAAAATGAAACGACGAGCGCTCAGGAAGACGGAATGCCTTTCCGTTAACAACATTATTGGCGTTCAACAAATATCGTGGACATGCCTCCTTCGTATTTTATTGTTGACGATGCTTTGAAGTACCGCTATCTGTCGCTGATTCCAGCATTCTCCTGGCCAAGTCGGATTTAGTATTGCTGGCGTTCCAAGAAAATGGAATGTTAGTGATGCTTTAACTGAACTTTTCTTATTACAGTGCTACAACTTCGCTGACGTATATCTGTTAATACGCAATATGGATTGTCGAACACTTTTTCTTTCATTTTTCATTACAGTGACGCAATGCTCTTTCACCATTGTTCATACCAAATGTAGACACCGATCTACACATCCATTCATACCTACCATCGTCTCCTTACGATCACCCGCCTTCCCCGATACATCCCCCCTCCTATAGGATATAAATCCCCTGCACTAGAGGTAGTTATTATAATCTGTGGGCTTTTTTTGTTCATTTTTTAACGGCTTCGAACGCTGCGATTCATCTAGTTATATCTGCTCCCGGTCTTCACTATAGTCTTTTTGTCGTTTGCTTCTGTGGAATTTCCTTACACGCCCATTATCCATCCACCTCTTCTCCCGCTCTTTTTAAGCGTTGGTTTTTAGAAAGGCACATAAGGCTTTTTCTACTTGAGGTAACGCGTTCACGGAATCCGTTTCTATAATGAACTTGAGCTTGCGCAATATGCCAGCCTCACGAAGAGCCCGAGCAAATCTCTAGGTTTCTCAAGACAATCGTTACGGTTTTTATGCACTTCCGCTGACTTTTTTAGGACTGAATGCATTAACATGTTTCAAAACGATATTTTTATTGCACTTTTCACAAACTGTACGACGTAAAACAGTGCTGAAATGAGTTGCGTCCTTGTTACATTTTTGAGGTTAGGGGGACTTTTAAATTAGGAGAAAAAAAATATTGACATTTTATCAGTCGCTAACCTTTGACATTATTCTCACCAAACTGACATAAATGTTACGGAACCCTTTTTTTGACTGATTTGTACTGACCTGTCACGATATATCTAATTGTAAAACTGCATACAAATTTTTACAACAATTATACTTGTTATTGATATGCTACTATGTTACATATTGAAAATGGCTAAATATTTCATGCTATGAAATCTTTTTGCAAGGACACACACACTCACAAAACAATTCTAATACATTGCAGTTCTGTGAGCAATGGTTAAAAAGTGCTATAAAATTATATTACTTATTATTACTGCAATCAGGGGTAAACCAACCATGTGAATGAACGGTATAGGAAAAAGCTTTTTTTTTTAAATCATTTTTTTTTAACTTGCAGCTTTTGTTGTTTTTATCATGCCATTAAAAAAAAAACGGTCTTTTCATTTGGTATAAGTACTTTTATGTTAATACCTACTGGCGAGTATTGTCAATTATAGAATTTGCGGTTTTTTTGGTCGGTTCAAGGTCAAAAATTTAAGTTCTATAATACAGCCACCGCTTGTAAATAAAACTCACGGGCTTGTATATTCCTTCTAGATATTCCATTTTAGTACAAAGGATATTCCGATGAGTGACATAGTGGAATATTAATGCCATAGTTGCAAATCGCACACATAACACATCATGATTTTCCTTTCATAGGGAAGGCGTAGTGTGACCAGCATAAACCAATTAAAGCGCGGAAATAGCTTTTTATTGCATAGATGGCGCAATTACTGATGTCAATCACACAACCTTAACAACTCTTCAAACCCCTGTTTATTAATATACTAATAAAACACATTTTTATTGCACAGATGCAAATTACTGTTGCGCAATTCCATAAACTTAATAGACTCAAATCCCCTTTATTACTGCTATACACAATTTTTTAGTGCATACATGGAAATGTACTGTTGCCAATCCATAAACTTTCAAAAATCTTCAAACCCCCTTCTTTTAATGCTACTAAACAATATTTATATTCACTGGGTTATGTTCACTATACAGGTAGATTCGCCAGCTTTAGCGGTTCCCTAAAACAGGTTGGTAACACATGCTCTAATACTTTACCTATTAGAGATTAAAATAGGGCAAATGTAAATTGAAAAAACTGTACAAAATAAAGGTACGTGAAAACAAGATACGTTAAGCAAAAAAAGTCTCTCTGTAATTTTCAACAGCTTACACTCTCTTAAACAATTGCATACGAACTCTCGTTACAAAACGAAAAATTCCACCAATTAGTAAAATGTGTGTGGTTCAGTTCATACACTAGATGAGGCTTATGTACAAAAATTCATCTTTTTCATACAAAGACATCTCAGAAGAAATCTGTGTCAACCAAAGCATAATCGGCGCGGTTATCGAATTTTCGACATGTAAAGCGTTCTATTGCCTAGAGTTGCGGGTGCGAAATATTTTTGTTTCGCTAATTTCTGTACGCACTCCGACAATGTGAATCATCTGACGGGATTTTTTTCCCTTCGGAGAGCCAGTGAAAAGGTGGTTTAAGTCGGCAATATATTTATCTTCATTAACACTCTTTAACAATTCATCTTTTCATCATAAGACACCTCAGAGATATCTGTCAACAAAAGATCATTGCGTTATAACAGAATTTGTATTGCCAAAGGTTTTATTACTAGAGAGAGGACCAATATTATGTTCGCAATTTCTGATACGATCTCTTAAAACTGTAAATCATCTGATCGGGATCTTTTTTTCCATTCGAGAAAGTCGCATAGAAAGTCTTTTACAGTGCAGCATATATTTATCTTCAACAAGATTGACACTTTTTACGATATAATTCTCAAATTTCATAGCATCACCTCATTCGAGCTATGGGGCACATTTTTGCTCAATTGGTGATTTTGAGGATTACTGCACTAGGCCGATTTGGACCGCACTATTTGGGTCCTAAGCCTGCTAAAGGGGGGACCTAAGGCCCCTTCCGAGTGGGGGACCTTTCTCAGACGGACCCATAACTCTGCTATATTATCGCGATGGTTTCGAGCTGCAAACCACCGAACACTCCAAATGGCTAGGTCGACAGGAGCAACCGAGGTTTCTAATCTCCTAGGCTCCTCCCGCCTTTCAGTTTCGAACGAAGAATCTTCTCTTTCCTTGCGCTGGCAGTGGGGCTTTTTGCCCTAATTGGAATTTTTTGTATAAGAGTCGTAAACAAATTTAAAAAAGTGCTCACGTTTTGGAGAAATAAACAAGAAGGAATGTTTTCTTAGTAGTCTTTCCCACCTCCCTCTTTATTTTAATTTTTTTCTCAATTTACGTTGCCCACATATCTCTAATAGATAAAGAATTAAAGCGCGTGTTAACTACCTTTTTGGGCATCCTCGTATATAAAGTCCAAATTAGCTATTATCACAAAAATCGGCTGGTCCTGTTGGACTGTTCTGAAAAACGGTTTCGTTTTAGCTGTAATTTTTTATTAAAAATTTAGCTTAAACTCTTTATAGGACAGTGACGCAAAAGATTAAAGCCACTCGTAAGGATTTTGCCAAACAGACAGGGAATAATCCACGCCCTTATCCTATGATTCGAACAACCTTATCGAACAGAGGAGGTAAATATATTTTTTATGCGAGCTAGTAATTCTTGATAAATTAATAATGGATTTGACTTAAAAACGTGTTTTACATTTGCTCTTTGCTTTTTCGCTGGTTAGACCTGAATTTATATGTCTTATCTGGAAAACGACTGAGAATTATAGCCTGAGCAAACTCACACACAAATAATCAGTTTTATTTAAGAAAGTGAGAAGGCAACTGTTTTTGCATTGTAACGCTCTGTATGTTACAGGCAGGTTATGGGGGGCAACCTTTGACAGGTTGTTGCGCCGGAACTTTAGGCATCGTTAGCCGCAACTCTCGGACCATCTAATTGGGATTTTTGATTAAGGGTTTTCTACGGTGGTTTTGATATGTTCCACGGTGCGGAGGTGGGTTACTCATATGCGGTCGCTACAGGCTTAAGTTTTAATATTCAGACATAACATTACAAAAAAAGATTTGATTTTTTAAGTGATATATCAGGAATTTTGTCTAATTACTGTTCAAAAAAGCTTTCTTATTGTATTGGCTTACCTTTATTTCTTTTTTTTCTCAGTTCGGACATTATTTGTTTTTTGTGGCGTACTAGTTGAACACAAAGAGAAAAAGGACACGAAAGGAAGACGAAGAGGAAGTTAAAAAAAAAAAAGCTAAAAGAGAGGACTTCCAACGTCCAAGGCATTCTATCATGGAACTTTACCGTCCCTGACCTACACGCCACTTTTTTTTCGATCTTGGACACTAGCGCGCGATGCGAGCGCTTTAGACCACTGAATCTGCGTTGGCAGTTATTTGAAGTCAACCATCTGCTTTTCAGTTACAACTCGGCACCATGACAAAGGACTTTTCGTCGTTTCCACTTTCAAGTTGAGGACTCGTATGTGGCTACGCCGGCTGGTGAAAATGTGTCTGTTTTCACTTTCTTAATAACTCGTGTGGAAACCAGAAAAGAATAATATCATGGTCTTGCATTGCAAAGACTATAAAAAACTTTTTCACAAAAATCTTCTTTGCCCATAAACTTCTGTACTGACGAGTGGCTATTTTAATTCGCTCCATCGTTGATAGAAGTTTTTGCTGCTTCGGGCTAGATATTCTATCTCTTTTATGTCCAGAAATCGTGTGGTTGTCCCTAATGTCGTTGTTTCCCTAGATTTAGTTCATTTCCCCGCTTGAACGTCCGCCTTTCGTTGACAATAGACGAGGACTCTTAAAGACGCTCTAACCTAAAGCATTGCTAGACACGGACGAGAGCAATCTTTGCTTCCGTGACTTTACCAGCAATGAGACGAAACAACAGATACAGCAAATTAACATTTTACATTCGTTTTTTCTTTCACATTCCGCACCAGAAGGTTTACTCTATGGACACGTTGTTTTGTTCGCGTCTCTAAACATGATAGAATGCTAGCTTCCATATTTTTGCGCTGAATGCGAGCAACCATCACCGAAACTTGTTGTAAACGTCCATCACACATTGACTCAACAAGACGTGTGAATTGGTATCAAGAACACAGCAAACTGGTAGCCATAGAGCTCAATACACCGACCAAACACCCTTAATTCAGCACTGCAAAAAGGTACGACTTGCTGGTTGACAGAATACTACGATTATTCGCTGTCTGACTTGCCAGACTCAGTAATCTCATTATGAACAAAAACTCCATCTACATAAATTTTTCTCCGTAGTTTGGTACTAACATGGCCAATAAGAAGTGTCAGTACCTCAAATTACGATGTCTGCATTTTAATTTTCCTTCAGTTATCACCATTCAGTTTTTATTTTCCTCTTATTATCCGGCAAAATCTATTGTTGCAGAAAACTACTTATATGGGTTTTCTCCAGGGTATCGTTTCGTTCTAATAGTAAAGTTGCGTGACCCCCCCCCCCCGCAATAGTTCTAGTAACAAAAGTCCACTTGTACGGGATGCGAACACAAAACTTTATTGCATTCCTCAAAAACTACAGTCTCGCAAACAATCAGCTGTACAAAATTCACAGGCACTAACCGGCCAGATAGCTCCGTTTATGACAGACCCACTCAATACCGAAGCTCTTCACAGAATAGCTTGATCAAATCTCACACAAAATAAACCACTTCCACATGGCAAAATGTCAGAATGGAAATATGCAAAGGGATATATCGTACACAATCACATCTAAGACAGCAGCAATGACTAAATTTTCACAACACAAAAATCAACGCTTATAAACAACACGAACCACCGCTTCTATCACAGAGCAAAAGCCACAGCGTACTCACTCGCAGCTTGCTCCACATGTCTGAACTATCTTGGGGTTAGGGTAGCGCGCTCTTGCTAGATATAGCCGACGCAGAAGAAGGTACGAGAAGCCTATCAGACAGCAGTCTTTCTAGCTCGACCGATTCATACATAAGGCGGACACTATAAGCATTACGTCATAGACACTGAGAACTATGTAGCTTTAATATTGCGTTATTTAGAAGCAGGAAACAAACTAACTTTCAGGCCCCATGGGAATAAACGCCGCCAAATGATCTCAAAATGTCGCCTCAAATTTGGCGGCCAAAAATACAGCTACAAAAAGTGAAGTTCCGAAGGCCTAGGACCAATATTTTCTCGCTAGCCCAACACTCATGAATACGGAAACTGGCGAAACTTCCCCGTGATCTCCGGTTCTAGATGACCGATTTTTGAGTAGCCCAACAAAAAGCAAAATTTAGAATACGGATTTTTAACTATTTTAAGGCTGAGAACAGCGCAGTTGCCCGAAAATTCGTAACAATATTCTCGATATGTTAGCATGTAATTTTTATATGAAAACTAGTGTGTTGGAATTCTTTTGGGTGTGTTCTTGTAAAATAATTATGATTGCTACATGCACCATTTTCAATAGGGTAAATGGTACAGCACATAAAAAAACCTATATAAATTTCGTTGCAATCGAGACATTTTGAAGGAAGTTAGAACACAGAGCACAGACATACAAACCGAAATCATAAACACTTTACAATTTGGTCGAAAGTGTTAAAATGAATTTCTCTAGATTATGAATGTCTGCCTTTAGGTTAAATTTAAGCTGATAAAAATTGCTCATTAAATGGAGGTTTTGGTTAATAGACACAATGTCATAAAGTATGTGTACTTTACAACGAGGTTTACGCAATATGGGGATTAACGTTAAAAGTCTGTCACGGTCAACCTTTCTCAACGTCTGTTAATTTATCATAAGTAGATTGTATTAATTAAAAGAGCATATCTTATGAGTAGAAATGCATACTATACGCATTATCCATTCGGCTGTACAAAAGGTATAACTTATCTAAAAGTGTTCGTTAAAGAAAAGTTTTTACAAAAAGAGAAGCATCCATTAGACGCACGGACACGATAATTAAACGGGAAAACTGAGAATGTGTTTTAAAAGGAATGCGTAAGACATGATTTCCATGACCTTTGCAATTATTTAGAATTGGCAGATGGGACAAAACTCTCGAAAAATTCCCGAAAGGGAAAATTCTGAAAAACTCGAACAAATGACAGCTAAAAAACACGATCAGATATTCCCTTTGCAAATGTGGCAAAGATGAAAAATCCCCCGCCTCTTTCTCGATAGAAGGTGTGAAATTCCAAATTCGGAGATGCGTTGGACAGTATCTTCCGTTCGCATTGTATTCTGAATTCATTTGCAAATCGAGATTACGAAAAGAAGTCCGAACTTCCTATTACCACAATGAATAAAATTGCGGACGGAGTATCCAACGCAAACTATGGGTTTGCTCACGATTTCACATCCAAACATCCAGGAGGAAAAAACATTTTCGTACTCGGAAGAGTTGGCAACGAAATTTTTAATTTTATATTGTAGCACCTTCCGTAGAGTTCCTAAACGTGATCCATAGATTTTAACTATCAGCAGACGATTTTTAAATAACTTTTGTTGATACTGAACGGCATAGTTTTTCTCCCGCGATCCAACAAGGTGGATCTGACCTCATATGGTGTTCGTTTTTTTTTTTGTTTTTCTACAACGCGTTTTCACATTACTTAATGTGTGGATCTGTCTCCGATCAATTTTACAAACATAACCAGTAATTGTTTTAATGAACGTACGTTTGTTAAAGATATCTGAAAAAAACGAACATTACCCAAGGTGAATCTTCTTAATCTCCAGTAAATTAAATATGACTCTGGTAAAACAAATTCTAAGGAAAAAAATTTACATTCCGGGATATGCTCTCTGTTTTCTTTGCTGGAGGTAGGGATTTTCAGTTATCGGAGATTTGATTGGGGGAATTTGAGACCGTTTTTTTTGGTTGTCATTTGTTCGAATTTTCTGTAATTTTCCCTTTCCGCAAAGATTTTCATCCTAACTAATATTATAAATGCGAAAGTGAGTTTGTTTGTTTGTTTGTTTGTTTATTTATGACGCTTTCACGCCTAAACCGCTGAATCGATTAGGATGAATTTGGGTTTAGATATAGAGGGGACCCTGGAGATGGTTATAGGCTAATTAGAATTTTAGATTTTTGATTACTTTTTTAATTATTAATTAAAAACCGATTTTACGTTGCCTTGCTTGGCGAGTTTCGCCCGTATCGAAATGATTCATGTTTTGAGCTAACAAGAATGCTTTTACTTCAATAAATAAGCGCGTGCATCTGAAAAACATTAAATACTACGGAAATTATGCCAGTTTTATGCCAAATCTATCTATCTATAATAATAAAAATGAATGTTGGTAGTTACGTATTATCCCGGCGGTCCGACAAGATGAGCAATTTTTCGCCAAGATAAGTGCCGGACACATGAAATAATTCATGGTTAGAAATACGTTTGGCAACAGTTTGCCTGCACATTTGACGCAAAAATAGTTTGGCAGAAATGACCGTCGGGATAATACGTAAGTACCTGAATGTTCTCCAGACAAATCTACAGAAAGCAGAGCTTTAAATATTTGAGCATATAAGCCCATGACTTCGGTAAAGTGCACCTAAGGCTCAGATTTTTTGAAATTTGAATTACTTTTCTAATTATTAATTAAAAACCGATTTTATCGCCCGCACAAAATGATTTATGCTTTTGAAATAAAGCAGAAATTCTATTTGCAGATTCACAATGCATTTGAAGAACATTAAATGGTATAGAAATTATGTTGATTTTACGCCAAATTAAAAAGCATTAGAAAGAAAAACTTTATTTAAATTAAGTAAAAAAATAAATAATTTTAAATAATCACTTTTTTTCTACAGTGCAAACATTTGCTATTCACACATGCTTCATTCGTATTAAGCTAAAATTTGGCAGAAAGACAGTTGATAGATACCAAAACATCAGTTAGAAAATGATTTTGAAAATTCACATTTAATGCCATTTCAGAACTACTCAGAGTTAGATAAACCCTTCCAGCTGTACGCAGATTCATCCGCAGGTGCTGTTGGGGGGAATAATTCCGTAAGCGGGGGCAGGTCGCCAAGCTAGATGTCACCAAAGCGTTTTCGCGTTGCTAAAT
>JAWZYV010019503.1:0-46490 GCA_038373885.1 Cheiracanthium punctorium
GCGTGGTAGGTCAGACAGTGGTGGCGCCAGTTTGAAGGGGGGGGGGGGGGAGTCACCTCCACTGACGCACTCAGCGGCGTAGCCAAGTGGAGAGATAGGTGGTCACAACCCCTCATGAAAAATTTTTTGCCATACAAAATGTATATTCTTCACTACCTTATCGCACACACACATATACATATATGTGAGATGCAGTAGTCGTAACCCCCCCACCCCCCATGAAAAACTTCTGGCTTTGCCACTGGAAGCTCTAAGGGGGGCGAAGGTGCAACCGCCCCGCCCCCCCCCCCAAGAAAAGAGAGAAAAAAAGAAAAAAATCAGGTACTTTTAAACTCTTACCCTTGAATATATATATATTTTTAATTTTGTACCTTTACACTCACTCAGTGGCGTAGCCAGAAATTTTTCATTGGGGGATTTACGACTACTGCAACTCACATGTGCGTGATAAGGGAGTGAAGAATATACATTTTGTATGGCAAAAAATTCCTCACGGGGAGGTTGTGACCCCCCCCCTATTCTCCCTCCATTGTCTACGCCACTGAACTCACTATTTTTATGTTGCCTAGGCAGCGGTCCAATTAAAGGTGACTAATATGGTAATAATAGAATAGTATAAAAAATAATGACCAGCAATATAGTGTGAACGTCTATTCATTTTGTCCAACACAGAGCGAATCTGAAACCCTCCCTACTAGCAATTTATAACATTCAAATTCCTGTATATCCCCCGATCACTTCTGTTTTCATTTTTGTTTCAATGAGAATTGTATAATGGAAGGCCGAAATTTTGTTCATCACATCTACGGGAGTTGTACCAAAATTTTATTAGTGTAACTTTTTTTTTATATTAACGAGAGGAATTCTTTCTTCTTTTCCAGCTTTTTTTTTTTTTTTTTTTTTGGTAACATTTTTTCAGTTTACATTGCCCATTTATCTATAATAGATAAAGGATTAAAGAGCCACACTCGGACTAAAGAGCCCGGAAAGGATTAATGAGCCCTGTAACTACCTTTTTGGGACACTTTGTATAATGACATTTCTCGACCTCGAAATAAAAAGGTTTTATCTGACATTTTCATACATTTTTACTTTTTGCGATAAAATGGTTAACTATAATATATTCTAATTGTATGATAATTTCATTAGTAAAAATTCCAGAATAGAAATATTGTATTAAAATACATTTTAATTGGAATAAAAAGATTCTATCTGCATTTTCACTCGGTTCTAGGATATTTTAATATACCACCTCAATCGCAAACTACTAAAAACATATTATTTAAGGAAAAAGCAAAAGATCTTTCAGATCAAAAAGATCAGAAATGCCTTATCTTATTGCCTTATTTGTGTTGAAATGGATGCTTGCAGTTGACACGGCTTATTATTAGGCTTATATTGCGGCTTATATACGGCTTATATTGCGTGTTACTAACAAAGCGCGATTATTATTATTTTCCTTTATTGCTAAAATTATATGAGCTATAAATTAGTAATAAATAAAATTCTGACAATGTAGAACTGACATTGTCAAAAATTTTTCTCTTGGGATTTTTCTAGATAATATTGGTTTAATTTGATATAATTAGAGATCTGGTTTAATTTGATATAATTTTTAATAGAAGTGGTTAATTCAAACTATGTAAATCGATTTGTTTTTTACATATTTAAATAAATAAGTTTGTTAGTATTTAGTACGGGTACCCTCGAAATAAGATGATGGTGCAGACTTTCAGCATAGCCAAGGGTCAGCTGACCTCCCCCCCCCCTTAATCTGTGAAGCAAGTCATTAATAAATGTGCCTGTGTTGAAGGAAAGCAGATGGATTCCAATGGCTTTATCCTCATCATAAATACTGGCTATGTTAATAGAGCAGACAGCATATCCGAAATTTTAGAGGGCGTTGAAAAAAAAATTTAGGGGGGGGGGGGTAGAGCCTGATAAATAAATTTACGCACCTATATATAGGCACAGAAAAATAAAAATCATGAAAGGTCAGGCCACATAAGGAATACAAATAAAGGATGCGAGATTCAACTTGTAAAATAATAAACAACTTTGTAAAATAACACCATCACTCTTAAAAGTAACGTCAGTAAACAGTTCTCTGTTTACTTTCTCTTTCCAGTTCAACACTCCTGACTTCAGATGAATGTTTCACTGACGAAAAACAAAAAATGTTTGTTCGAAACAGCTGCCTGACTGTCCAAGTAACCTTTATGGCGCTATTTTACAAAGTTTTTTTGTTATTTTATGTTTTAAACTGGCGTTTAAAACATAAAATAATAAAAAAAAATTGAGTGTTTTTGTTACTTAACTTGTGTTTTCTTAAAAACCGAATTGTGAAATGTGTTCCACCGTCATATTCACCAAACACTTTACTAGCAGAAGAATCCAGATACCCCGTGGTGTGAATTCATGTGTAAGATAAAACATTTCTAATCTTACCCATGAATTTAAAATGCATATTTCGGTTTATCTGCGTGTAAAGTGTTTGGTGGCAATTTTTTGATTATGTTTTAATCTTTAGTGTGAGAGGAGGGGTTAAGAATTAAATTTTAAGATCCACACTTTTGACAAACCGGGCATATTTCATTCTTTAGTTTGTAGGTAGTATTCATCAGTAAATTAAAATATTATGAAACAAAGGATAACGCAGTATAACACTACAATACTCATTCAGTAACCTTAACTAATTGGGAGTTATTTGCACTCGTAAAACAGTTGTGCAGAGGGTGTTATGGAACATCTGTACAATTCCCGAAATGCGATCATACAACGTGATTTTTTTTCCATTTAAGAGCAATAAAAGTGGTTTAAGTCGTCTTATATTTATTTTTATTTTAGGAATACGGTCGATTACCTGCACGAGAAATGTAACCAGAAGAGGAAGGGTTTCCCTCGGTAGGGGGGGGGGGGGTCCCAACCAGTATTTACGCGAAGTTTCGGAGGTAACCACGAAAAACTTGGAACACCTAGGTCGATGGACGCGACCTGGGTTTGAACCAGGCTTTTCCCGTCGTCCAGTTGAGAGCGCAATGCACTCGGCCACTGGTTAGGCTCATCTGTTTAGGTTCATCAATCCCTACTTATTTTTTTTCCTATTTTATTTTACATTACCTTATTTTTTCAATTTACGTTGCCCGCTTATCTGTAACGGATGAAGAACTAAGGCGTGTTACGATCTTTTTGGGACACCCTACATAGATTTTCAATGCCTTTAAACAAATTAGTACATATACGAGTACATACTTAGCACATTATTGTGTATTATGCAGTGATACCTCTCACTGTATAATAAAATAATAATGTGCCCGCCTCGGCTTTTGATTTGGCCTGCGGAACATATCAAAAACCCTGTATAAAACCCATCTAAACCATTCAAAATCTCCAATAAATCCCTATTATAGGGCCCGAAACTTCCCTAATATCCTGAAGTTTGGCCCGTGACTTCCCCAACATCCTATTGTTTGGCCCGCAACTTTTCAAAGGTTGCCCATACCTGCTATATAACAATAAGATAAAGCAGAAAAATTTATCTCATTAAACACGATACCAATAGTTTTGTCAAAAATATATTTAAATGAAAATTCGCCGTTTTTATTTGATGGGTGTTCTGAACAAACGTCTTTAATAATTAACTGCTGTATAAAGTTAATTTTTAAAACGTGTCGAAAGATGGCAGCACCAAAACTAGTGCTTTGAAAACCCTGATCTTTCTGTTTATTAATAACTTTTGTTTTCTGTAGATGGCACTGCTAGAGCAAAATATTTTCTAGTTTTCATAACGGGAAAGAATCAAGGGCAGAATGGATTTACTATTTAAGGAAATTATAAAAGCTGAGTATGGATTATATAATCTGATCTATCGATGATATGAAAACACGTCAAGGCGATAAAACTGCAATCGTGAAATAGATTGCCTAACGGCTGATTTACAATCGCTAATGTCGAGCTGTATCTTATTGTTGGCTTCAAGAGAAGGTATTCGACAACACAACTCAACTTGAAGCGGGCTTCCGTTTGCATTTTCGCCAATCCCAACCGCCCGGGCGAATACCGCGTCTGCGCATGTTGAGCGAGATCGAGAGACCGGAAGTTTACTCTAAGATTGTTTTGAATGCTCTACTTTTGTGTTCATTTTTCTGTTTTAAAATTCAGCTTTTAAAATGCCCTTAGAATAAAAAGTTTTCCTAAAGTAACGATTGCCAATAAGAAAACAATAAAAATACATGGTCTTTGAAATAAACATTTTCAATAATGAATATAAACAAATATACTGGTATTTTTCTACTTACATGTACTACATTTTTTTTAAAAATTCGGTTGATTTAAATAAATTTGTAAGTATCGGGTATTTTTTGAATGTTTTAAAACTAAAAGTAACTGCTCTGTAATAATTGGATGCAATAAATAAGTTACATACATTGTTTTGTTTTTCTTTAAATAAAAAAAAAAAATAAGCTGATAAATATATATTTATATATATAATAGGTAAGTATTAAATATATACATCCATTAGTTTTGTACTTTATTGTTTTTAAATATCTATCTGATCTATTCTTCTACACATGTCTCAAAAAAGTAATGAGATGTTTCATAATATTATGTTAGTTAATTTTGTATATATAATGATAAATGTAATTAGGCATTATTTATTCTGGATTATACACACAGGAGTTTTATAATAAAATTAATTGTAATTGGTTAAATTTAACTAAATAAATGTTTGCATTTTTAATATATGAATTTGTAGACTATCGGGTAAGATATGAGAAAATAATCTTAAGGGTGTACGTCTAATGTCTAAGAAACAAAATCTGTCTCACTTGGTACACAGATTAAAATAAAGTAATTGCACCAAGGATTCAAAAAAAAAAAATTCAGGAAATCTTTCCAAGCTGCACTACACATTGATATAAATTTGAAAATGGTGCCTTTTATGAAACTTTCAGAAAAAAAATCTTTGAAAGCGCACAGCAAAATTAACAATATATAAAGACTACATTACAAGTGTATTTGTATGTTCATAAGACACTATGGTAATAATTATATAATGTTAATTTTGCAATTTTCTTTGAATGTTACTGCTACTGAAAAACAATAGACACACAATAATAAGGGATTTTTTTTTTCTTTTGAGTTCAATATAAGAATATTGTTTTAATACTAAAGAATACTTCAGTATTATAATACTATTACAATTTACTATTGTAATAGTATAATACTGGCACAGTCAACACTCCTTATATTGACCATACATTACAAATACCAGTGATAAAACCCGGACTGTAATTACAAGAAAATACTTTTATAAAACACACAGATAAAGTGCAGTATGAGCATTTTAAGTGGCACAAAGAGTCCACCCTTTTTCAGCTGCAGCGCAAGCGAAAACCAACAGCAAATCAGAGCCTCTCTTTATCCATTGGCACTTTTGAAGCTAAAGAATAGTGAACCCTTTTTACCATCTGAAAAGTTTATTACGCTTTTTTTCTTTATCTGTGTGTTTAATGCAAAGTATTTTATCGGTGGTCAGTCCAAGAATTTTTCCTAGGCTCCCATTTTTGTGAATTTCAATACTAATTTTGCGAAATTCAACACTGATTTTTGTGAATTTTCATACCAATTTTTAATAAAAGTCACTTTTTTGTTAAAATAATTGATAAAGCAGATTAAATTGTAAGGTAAAAGGCCATTGTTAAAACAGATTAAATTGTAAGGAAAAACAGACCCAGTTTTCGTTTGCATCGACCCCTGTTTATTGTAATTATATCGTAACACCAGTTTTGTTAATAATCCCTGAGTGTGTATACCAATATGCTGTATTTTTTTTTCTTCTTGCATAAAAACTGTCCAGTGTCATCTTATCCCAATTCAACAGACACTCTTTTCGTAATTTTTCCAAAAAGAACATGTTCCCAAGCATTAACTTGAAATGACTTTAGTGCAGTTGCGGGTACACCCTTCTCTTGACTACAAGTAAACCTAAAAATTTCTCGAGTTGCTAAAGAGTTTAACCTGTTCACTCTCATCATTGAAAAGGCACAATGAAGAATACTTCTTTACCGATATAGCTTCCAAACATGCGTCAAAGATAGAAGGTGAGTCTGTAGCATTTTTTCAATGATGGCAATGAAAAGGTTAAACATGGGTTCAAAATTACAAATGAATGGGGGGTAAAGGAATGACCCATCTCTGGTAAAAATCCTTCATCTTCTTCCTGAAATTTTGTCATGCGAAGCTCAGATGTAGTCTTCAGTGTTACGGTAAAACTTTTGATAGAGGAAAAAAATTAACTAACCACAGACTGAAATATATGTTTAATTTCATAAAATTTTATTTGTAATACCAATGATAAAAGTAATTTGACTATTGAGTTGGAATCTTAGATATAAAATTTACCTATTTTTATGCCACCCACTCCAAATAACAAAACATTTCTTGCTTCATACCTGCTTCATCTATATGCAAATAATTTAATTGCAACAATGAATTTTTTAAAAAATATCTGTGTAAGTTTCATAAGCGTAAAGTTTTCAAAATTATTGGGGGGGCCGGGCCCCACAACCACATATTTTCACGTCAGTGGAGTAGCCAAGGGGGGGGGGGTTATACCCCCATGAAGAATTTTTTGCCATACAAAATGTATATTCCTCACTCCCTTATCATACACCCGTACCATATACATATATGTGAGTTGCAGAAGTCGTACCCCCCCCCCCCATGAAAAATTTCTGGCTACGCCACTGATTCACGTACATATAACTTACTCTTAACTGCCAACTAGTACGGAATAGAATTAACCACTTTTTCTACATGATTTTTCGGCTTAAAATATAGCAAAATTTTTGTGCTGCGCGCTCGAGCTGGTTACTATTTTGAAAAAAATAATTAAAAAATATACTGTTTACAAAAAGTGGTTAATTATATTCTGTAGTAGTTGGCAGCTATGACTTACTATATATAAGTGTAAATTATTGGAGGCGCTCGAGCTCTATGGGTCCATAGAATTCTACACCTATGTAAGGTGAGTATCCATGTTAGTATCTTTCTACCATGTTATAAGTTAAAAATAGAAGCAAAGTAAAAAATCCAATAGGAAAAAAAAAACATTTTCGATGAGATAGTGCATTTTAGACACATCTGAACGTTTCTTCATTACATACTTTACATTGCGTAATCTGATTTTAATTAACCAGAGCCTGGCGAGGGCAGCTTATTAGTAACATTGTGTGTTACGTTGCGTCACAATGAATACTAAATAATGATTGAAATCAAAAGAAGAAAATTTTACGTTTGTAAATGGCGTGAAATACTTTTTTTTAATGTTAGTATAAATTAGTTTTCTGTATTTAGTGGTAAATTATTAGGTGGGCTCAGCCCCTATTCACAATTTATTGAGGGGGCTCGATCCCCACGGGCCCATATAACTCTACGCCTATGGTAAGTTTACACCAAATTTGAAATAGAAAAACTGTGGATTATGCAATATTAACTTAAAATGCAAAATGCACAAATAAAAATCAAGACTAAATTATTAGAAATTGAGCATTTCATAAAGTTATCAAGTTATTAAAATTCATTTGATTTAAATAATTTCTTAAAACTAAGAAGCAAAAACTTTAAATCTGTTTAATAATACTAATGTGAAGTATTGTTTTTTTAATAAAAAATACCTTTAATAAAGAATTCAGAAATTTACATTAAAAAGCCTTAATTTACGTTTGATATGTAAATTAAATTTATAATTTAACATTTTTATGCTTTTATTTTTCATCAGCTAAAGCAAAATTGAAGATCTGGTAATAAAATTTACATTTCAATATGTGTCATCTTCAGTCACTTTTATTTGATTATTATAAAATAAACTAATTTTCATTAACTAAAATTATGTTGCATTAAAATGAGCGTTGTAAAATATTCATTGAAGATAATAGATTATCACTATAATAAACAAACTACATTTTCACCAAACAGATGGCGCCAGCACCGTCCTTAAAGATCTGTGCGGTTTCCGGTCTCTCGATCTCGCTGAGCATGCGCAGACGCGGTATTCGCCCGGGCCGTTGGGATCGGCGAAAATGCCTTCCGTTTCTAAAGTTTCGGTTCCGTTTGATAACGAGTGACGCTTCCATGTGATGATATGCTATATGTTGATCTACACTTTATTTCCAGAAGCTATTTGGTACCATTAAAAACGTCGTATTCTTGTCGAATAGGTTTGCACAAAGACTAGCGGTTACTTTACAGGTAAGGTAAAGTTAAGTTATTCTGTGTTTACTAAAAATTAACATGCCTGCTTGCGTAGTCAGATAATGCAGACGCACGCCGTGCCCGTTTACATTCAAAGGTCTTCCAGGTAGTTTTCCGGTAATTCCAAGTTTGTTTGTTATTTAAATATGGATAGTTACCTAAAAGAAATATTTTTAAAGTCACTCTAGCGCAAGCGCTTTGCACAGATGTCTGCGCGCATGCATATACTTTTACGCACGCGCAAAATGTTTTCAGATATCACGAGCTATTATGAGTTTGAAGTAGAGATGGGCGGTTCGACTCATTTTACTGATTCGAATCTCGACTCACTCACTACTTCGATGATTCGAATCAGTGATTCGAATCTTGAATCAATAAAACAACTAAAGAAATTTTCCCTCTCTCTGCGCCGAAAGCCGTACTATTTAAACACCCTTCACCCATTCATCGGGTTTCTTCTCCGCTGAGTTCTCGGGCAAGTATCGGTGGGGTGTTGAGTCTAGGGGGGGTCGAGAATCAATAAAAACGCGCTCCGGTGGATAGGTTCCGAGATATACGTTAATTAATTATGGTAATTAGACTAATAAACCATGGAGCTGTTTTTTCTGCGATGAGAGAAGAAGAAGCTTTCCGAGAGAAAGCAGTAGCAAAAGCATCACAAGCTGGTATTGATCTCAGGATTTTCTTATCGCCGGCCTCAGAGGCGTAGCCAAGGGGGGGGGGTTAGGGGGGTCATAACCCCCCCATGAGGAATTTTTTGCCATACAAAATGTATATTCTTCACTACATTATCATACACACGTATACATATATATGAGTTGCAGTAGTCATAACCCCCCCCCCATAAAAAAATTCTGGCTACGCCCCTGGCCGGCCTGTATTTTTGCCCTTTATCGAATTCGAGATTTCACTGAAATGAAAATGGGAATATCGGATATTTGATGTTGAAATAAAACCGATATGTCGATTTTTGGCCCAGTCCTACTGAGGGGCTGCTGCCCCCCCCCAAAAAAAATGGGACCCTTTACTTAGCTTACAATTGAACTTTATCTTTAAATTTGATACCCAGCCCACCCCGAAATAAAATCCTGGCTACGCCACTGTCAATAACACTAACTACGCCACTGCTTTAGGCCCTATTTTGTATTTCTCTGAATTACGAAAGAAAATAAAATCATTCCCCTTAAACGAAAAACAAGGTAAAAAAAAACAAGGAAATCTGCTGCAATAAAGCGAAATGTTATTTTGCTTACTACAAAGTCCTTTTGTGAGAGCGCTTAATACCGCCCCTGTATCCTTCATTAAAAGTGACAAGCACAATCCTAACTTTATTTCATTCTATTTCCCTTCACATGAAAATCCGCCACCATGTAAACTTAACGTTCCGTTTTTTTTTTTTTTTTTTTTTTTTTTTTTTTTGAGGGTGGGGGCAGGGGGACATATATTAAAGTTAAAAGTAGAAAAGGGATGTTTCATTAAATTTTAAACAAATATTAAATCAGTCAGACAAGTTGGAAGGAGGGATTTTCTTAATTTTTTTTTCGGGGGGGAGATTGACCCCTCTTGCCCTTAGGAAGTAACGCCTATGCCACCCGCCAAAAGCAAACGATGTTCGACCCACTCCACACCCACAGACAGATAAAACTTTAAAATCCGACCACCAACCAAGAAATGAAACACCAAAGATTCGAAAAAAAAACTTCAATTAAATGAAACATCCTTTCAACTCTTTTCGACTCCTTTCGACTCTGAGTCGATAGAAGATTCGAAAAAACCCCTCCAATTAAATGAAACATCCTTTCAACTCTTTTCGGCTCCTTTCGACTCTGAGTCGATAGAAGATTCGAAAAACTAACGAATCTCAACGATAGTATACAATCACCGAAACAGAGCGAAACACTGAATCAGTAAAGATTCGTTGCTGCACCAACTCAGTGACCAACTCACCCACACCCACTCATTTACTGTTTCAAATCATCTATCGACTCAGAGTCGTAAAGAGTCGAAAGGAGCCGAAAGGAGTCGTAAAGAGTCGAAAAGAGTTGAAAGAGTAAGGGAAAATCCCTGGGAACGGCAAAGGGAAAATAAGTTTTTCTTCCCTTCGCACTTGGAATGTATTTCCCTTGAGGGCTTGAGATTCGAATCAGTAGAGAGTGAGTGTAAAGACTGAGCCACTCAGTACCAAGATTCGAATCACTGATTCGACTCATCGAATCATTGGCCATCTCTAGTTTGAAGTATGTGCGCAGATAGTTTTTTCTTTAATCTGGCTAGACCTGTTTGTATGATTGAGTTAGGGTGAAACGTGGTCACAAATTGGCAGTGGCGCACCCAGAATTTTAGTTTAGGGGGGGCTGGGCTACAAATACTGCTGAACTCGGTTATAGTGACCTCAATTACAGTTAAAACTCTCTTACAACGTCAAAATATTCTGTGCCAGTCGACTTGCCCGTAGAACACAACCCCACGAGCAATGTAACTCATTTTAGAATCATATAATTATATGATCTTTTCAGTGATGTTGTAACCAAGTTTTACCGTATTTCATGCTCTAACTGTAAGTTTTTATTTAAAAACTAACATCTTTTTTTGGTAAAATGTACTTTAGAAATAATTTGAAGAGAATTTTAAAAAGAAAATATTTAACTCATTACTTTCAATTTTCAATACTTTTCACTTCTAATTTCGCACCTTTAGAGGGGGCTTCAGCCCCCATAGCCCCCTCCGTGGGTGCGCCTATGCAAATTGGTATATTAAAACCGATGTAATTTAGAATATGATAGTAATCCTTTTGCTATGGTTAGGCATTAATTAATTAATTTTTTTCTTGAAAATAAAGAAAAAGCCTACAGGTTTCAACGAAGTCAAATTTCCATCTGCGAAATTGTAATGAAATCAAAAGCACTACTCAAATCGCCGATCAAGATTTGTGAAGCATTTTCCATTTTCGCGATTTCTATAATACCTTGTAATACTTCACTTTCACCGAACTGAAGTTAGGTATTTTATTTATTTTTTATGTATAGAACTTTTTTAAAACAGACAGTTTTACTTGCAGAAGATACTCACAGAAAACAAGTTTCTTCTTGAATTTCCTTGAAAATTATTTGCGTGCAAGGTAAAGTTATCTCATTTTGTGTCTCCGAATACTGAATTATATGCTTTCTTAGATTAAAAGGTAGTCACCAATCTGCGATGTAATTTAAGAGTTGAGAAACATAGTAATCCTATCCTTCGCATTAGATTTTTTTAAAAAAAATTTTTGTTGCTTGTGTTTCTTGTAAATTCATTTGAAATTTCAAAATAAGTCAATCTTCTACTGCATAAACTTAATTAGTCGGGGGGGGGTCACTGTGCCCCCTCTCCCCGCCTCCCTGGATCCTTCAATGGGAATATTAAGACTGATATAGTTTAAAGAATTTGATAGTACAGTGAAACTGCTTAGGAGCGTAGGCGCCGGCAGCATAGGGCAAGGGGGGAGCAATGCCCCCCCTGCATTTTTGTATGCAGTGTTTTTTCTTGCTTTTTTGCTCTTTCCAACATGGTAACTATACGTCCAAAGAGTCTTTGCCCACCCCCCTGGGAATATATTCTGCTGGCGCCCATGCTCATGAGCGACTATCCTTCACTCCGCAAAAAATTGGTCGTTAAGAGAGGTGGTCTCAAACACGTATAAACATTTGATAACCCAGAGAAAAATGCTAAAAAATATTGATTGTTTTGTAATTTGTGAAACTGCATACAAATGCATTACTAATTATTCAAACATATTCTTAAATTTTATGGAAATGTTTAAAAATTTTGAATGTTTCATTATTTTTTATCTCTCTACTTTATTTTTTACATCGGAAAAAAGAGCATTTATCCTGATTTTCATCATGCATTCTGATTTTGTCATAATAAAAATCTATTTGCTTTTTGGGTTTTCCCGCAGCCAAAAGTAACCTCCAACTTCCTCTCCAAATTTCCTCTTTTGTATGACCCGATCACATCAATGCGCTGCTCCATCAGTAAAATATCTTGCTTCTTAGGTATTCCTCTCTAAATTACTATATGTGTACGTGTATTTTTACCTGCTTCCGATTTGCAGTAGATATAGACTAGTCTGGATTGTGGTTTTTGTTTAGCGTACTTCCGAAAAAGTTCTAGAAAATGTTTCAGAGAGGGGGTCGAGTCCAAAACATCCGTTTTTTTCACTGATCATACTCAGTGACTGTGGAGAATTGTGTGGTCTCTTCTAGAAGCTCTTCACATTAAATAAGGTAAAATATAGAGGCCTTAAAAAATTCGTAGTTGGTGGAGAGGTTGCTTAATAGATGAGTCACTCATGGAAGTTTCACTGTATTCCTTTTGTCATGATTAGGCATTAATTCTCGTTAATCTCAAATAAATAAATAAATAAAGTGGAAGACGGGGTACAACGAAACAAAATTTCTTTTTTTTTTTTCCTGTTCACAAATTTGCATGTAGAAAAATAAAATTATTGGATACTTTTAACCTACTCTTTGTCATCTAATTGAATTCCTTGGAGAAAGACGAATACAGTATGGAACCTCTTATCCGGAAACCAGTTATCCAGAATTATTTTTCAATTGATTAAATTCCTTATTTTTCTGAAAGAAAAGCAAAAAATGAGGTTTTTTTTTATATTTCTTATGTTTTTGTTCTTTTATTTTGAGTACTACTGCTAGAATTTATAAAGTAAGCAATCTGGTAAGGTATTTTATTTATTTTTTTAGTGTGTGACTAAGTTTTCAAGAAATTATCATATATTTACTGCTTCCTCTGTAAATGATTATTATTTATCTTGATCATATTAGTTTTTCTATATTATTTTTCTAGTATATTAACAATTAATGTTTAATTCTAATGAAAAATAGAGAGTAACATTTGTGCTACCAATCAAATCAGTAGGTCTTGTTAATCCCCAACCAGTTATCCAGAATACACCCGGTCCCGACCATTCCGGATAACAGGTTCCATACTGTAGTTATTAATGTGGCAAGGTAAAATTACGTTATTTTGTGTCTTATATTGTTAAAACACAATCACCTTTATGCGATGTAATTCAAGAGTACCATAGTAATCCTATTCTTACAGTTCTCATTAAATTTTTTAACAATAAACTGAATAAAAGAATTTACAGTTTGTTTTTTATGCAAGTACAATACAGTTTACAATATGCCTGTTGAAGTTTAAAAAGTCAGTTTAAAGAATCGGTACTAAAATCTGTTATCAAAAGAAGAATACTGAAAAGCAACTGAATACTTTATTTTAATTTTTACTATTTATTACTGTTTCTTAGTTTAAGATTTTAGTTTTCAATTTCTTAAAAATGGCAGCTGTTAAGTTCCCACAAATTGTAGTTATAGAGTACCCATTTTATTTTTCGGAGGGTTTTATTTAACCATGTTATTGTAAGGGGCTGGAAAATGTATTATTGCACGCACAGGATTTGCTCTTAGGCCAGCCCTGTATTCACCGTAAACACTTCATACGACAATGCAATCATTTTCAGTCTAAACATTGATTTTCATAACTAGCAAAGAAATAGAGAAAGAACGAAATGAAAGGCACATGTAAACACATTCTGAAAGTAATCTTATAAGTGAAAGAAAACTTTAAAAAGTTTGGAACAAAACTTTTCGAACGAGATTTTTAACATTGTAAGAATAGGGAAAAAATTGGAACTCAAAATATCAACTTTTTAAACGGGAACTTCTTGAAACTCCGATTGTCTAGATTTTGGATTCCCATTTATAACTGATTGAGGAACAGTGAAACCCTTAGTGAGTCATATGTTGTGAAGTACTCAGTAATCAGTCACTAAAACAAAATAAATTAAGGACACACTTGGAGACAAACTGTCCTACTTTATTAAATAAAGAAAGCAGTTTCTTTGAAAGAAAGGAAAAGCAGCTGAAGAGGAAACAGCTCGATGCTGGAAATAAAGCAGTTTTATGTGTGGAAATAGCATATTTTGCATCCTATTATGTATCTTGAAGAATTGGGGGAGGGGAAAAACCATACTATCCTGCTTTAGAGTTAGGCTGATCGCTGACTCTGTAATAATTCCGGGAAACCTGCTCCGAGATAAAACTTTTACCACCGTTATTCCATGATGATAAAAAAAGTTCAAAATGATTAAAAAGCACAAAAAGTATAATAATATCTGGGTCATTCTCAGATAATGGTAAATTTTTGTTTAAAAAAAAATAAAAATGTATCGAAAATTTGTTTTAGACAATATCGAAAATTTGTTTTAGACGTATTGGAATTGCAGTTTTTACCTTGAAAACTTGAGAACCATTACATCAGTAATGATGTTAATATCACTTACAATACCCAATTTTGTTACTCAGATGGTTAACTTACTTTGCTCTTGGACATGTGAAGGAGGTGAAAATTGCGAAAAATCGCTTAAGAAGTCGGAAACGGGTGATTTTCAGCTTTTTAAAGTAGCCCAGAGTGTTTTCCGTATCTTTTTTTTTTTTACAAAAATATGAAGAATTTGAGACTATTTAGTTTACACCGATGGTACAAAGAGTTTAAATTTTACTACGTTTTTTGAGCTTAAATTTTTAATCCTTCTGGAATAATGATGGCGAAAGGTTTGTTTTGGAGTTGGTGAACCGGAACTGTGACAAGTCAGTGATCAGTGTAACGACAATGAAACTTCTCGGGACCGATCACCCTCCGTTCCGCAGAAAATCGGTCGTTAAGAAAGGTGGTCGCTCAAAGAAGTATAAAACTTTGGTAGCCAAGGAAAAAAAAATGCCAAAAAATTTTGTTTGTTTCGTTATTTATGAAATTGTATACTGATACATAAGTGATTACACAAATATATTTTTAAAAATTTATATTTTAATAAATTTCAGATTGCTTCATTCTTTTCTCTCTCTAAATTATTTTACATCTGACAGAAAAGCATTCATCCTGATAGTCTTCATGCATTCTGAATTTTTTGCTATAAATTTGTGGCCCCCCCCCTTTTAAAAAGGTTAAATGTGGGCAATATCGAGAATCTGTTTTAGACGTATAGGAATCTCAAATTTTATCTTGAAAGCTTGAGAACCATAACATCAATAATGACGCTCATATCATTTACAATACCCAATTTGGTTACTCAGTTGGTTAACTTACTTTACTCTCGGACATATAAAGGAGGTGAAAATTGCGAAAAATCGCTTAAGAAGTGGGGAACGGGTGGATTTTCAGCTTTTTAAAGTAGCCCAGAGTGTTTCCTGTTTTTTTTTTTTTTTTTTTTTTTTTTCCCCCCCTCCCAAAATGCGAAAATTTTCAAGAATTCGAGTAAATTGAGTCCACACCGATGGTACAAACGGTTTATATTTCATTACATTTTTTGGGCTTAACTTTTTAATTTTTTTGGAATAATGATGGTGAAAGTTTTATTTTAGAGGTGGTGAACTGGAAATGTGACGAGTCAGTGATCTGTGTAACTACAGTGAGACTTCTCGATAGCAAGCACCCTCCATTCCGCAGAAAATCGGTCGTTAAGATAGGTGGTCGCTCAAAGGTAAAATGTATTTGTATTATTATCAAAATAAAATGTATTTGCTATAAATTTGCTTTTTAGGTTTTCCCACTGCTAAAAGTAACCGCCAAATTCCTCTCCGAATTTCATTTTTCGTGTGACTCGATTGCATGAATGCGCTGCTTCAACAGTCAAATCACTCGTTTCTTAGGCATACTCTTCTGTAACCTGCAAGATTTATACGTATTATGTACGTGTACACTTGCACCTCTTGTCGATTTGCAGTAGAACGACTGGTTTGGAATGTGGTGTTTGTCAATTGCACTTCAGCAAAAGTACAAGACAATTTTTAGACAGGGAACCGGGAGCGCTCGCTTATAGAGGGTTGTGCGGTCTGTTCTAGAGGATCTTTATACCGTAAGTAGACGGTAAAGAATCGGTTCCTTAAAAAAATGATCGTTGGAGGAGCGAGTCGCTTAAAAGAGGTGCTCGTGCTTAGAAATTTCCCTGTATTATATATATTATATATATATATATATATACTTATATATATATTTTATATATTTTATGTAGATTATAATAAATTAGCGCCTGGCAAACAAGGAAATAATACTTTTTCTTATGCTCGGTACGAGATAACTAATGATGATAAGGATTATCTTGGATCGAAAGCCTGCGACTTATCATCAAGATTGCTTCATTCTTTTCTCTCTCTAAATTATTTTACATCTGACAGAAAAGCATTCATCCTGATAGTCTTCATGCATTCTGAATTTGCCATACAAAGAAAATTTATTTGCTATAAATTTGTGCCCCCCCCCTTTTAAAAAGGTTAAATGTGGGCAATATCGAAAATCTGTTTTAGACGTATAGGAATCTCAAATTTTATCTTGAAAGCTTGAGAACCATAACATCAATAATGACGCTCATATCATTTACAATACCCAATTTAGTTACTCAGTTGGTTAACTTACTTTACTCTCGGACATATAAAGGAGGTGAAAATTGCGAAAAATCGCTTAAGAAGTGGGGAACGGGTGGATTTTCAGCTTTTTAAAGTAGCCCAGAGTGTTTCCTGTTTTTTTTTTTTTTTTTTTTTTTTCCCCTCCCAAAATGCGAAAATTTCAAGAATTCGAGTAAATTGAGTCCACACCGATGGTACAACACGGTTTATATTTCATTACGTTTTTTGGGCTTAACTTTTTAATTTTTTTGGAATAATGATGGTGAAAGTTTATTTTTGGAGGTGGTGAACTGGAAATGTGACGAGTCAGTGATCTGTGTAACTACAGTGAGACTTCTCGATAGCAAGCACCCTCCATTCCGCAGAAAATCGGTCGTTAAGATAGGTGGTCGCTCAAAGGTAAAATGTATTTGTATTATTATCAAAATAAAATGTATTTGCTATAAATTTGCTTTTTAGGTTTTCCCACTGCTAAAAGTAACCGCCAAATTCCTCTCCGAATTTCATTTTTCGTGTGACTCGATTGCATGAATGCGCTGCTTCAACAGTCAAATCACTCGTTTCTTAGGCATACTCTTCTGTAACCTGCAAGATTTATACGTATTATGTACGTGTACACTTGCACCTCTTGTCGATTTGCAGTAGAACGACTGGTTTGGAATGTGGTGTTTGTCAATTGCACTTCAGCAAAAGTACAAGACAATTTTTAGACAGGGAACCGGGAGCGCTCGCTTATAGAGGGTTGTGCGGTCTGTTCTAGAGGATCTTTATACCGTAAGTAGACGGTAAAGAATCGGTTCCTTAAAAAAATGATCGTTGGAGGAGCGAGTCGCTTAAAAGAGGTGATCGTGCTTAGAAATTTCCCTGTATATATATATATATATATATATATGTAGATTATAATAAATTAGCGCCTGGCAAACAAGGAAATAATACTTTTTCTTATGCTCGGTACGAGATAACTAATGATGATAAGGATTATCTTGGATCGAAAGCCTGCGACTTATCATCACTTAATAATATACATCAATTGCCTACTCTTAAATTTATAAAATGCACATCTTCTCGCTGTAAAACTTGTCCTTTTGCTGATACTGCAAATATTTGTTATAGTGGGTCTAATTTAAGCACGTTTTGCAAAGTATACAACTGTATCTATATGTTAACCTGTAATCAATGTAAAATAGCTTATATTGGCCAAACTAGTAATCCTTTACACCTTCGTATTAATCTACATCGAAATCATGTTAAGAACTATCCTAGTAATCTTTCTGGTAATAACTTTGAGTATGAACATTTTCATATGCATGGGTTCAATAATATTAATATCACTATTCTATCTATAAAGAAGAACCATAATGAACGTTTATTTTTAGAAAACTCCTTCATCCAATTTCATAATACTAGTTATCCGTATGGTCTAAACCAATTAGTTCATAATAAACAATTAATATATTATACTAGCACTACTAACATAAATAAATATTCTCCAATCTATAATACTTTAAACTTGTCTATATATAATAAAACACTTAGAACTTCTAGAGGTAAACGTAAAAAGAGTAATAGTCCTAAGTATTCTAATAGTTATATAAAATCTGCTATTTTAAAATTATATAATTACTATACCAGTACTTATAATTGGATTAATATACGTACTTTCATTTACTCCATTAAAAAGAAACTTTTAGTTAAGTATTTTTCTATTTTTTCAAATCTTAACATTTCTGGACATTTTTCTCACCTATTCTTCGATCTCATTGTTGCACGAGCCACTGCACTTACCGTAAACCTAACCAATAACAGTAATAATACACCTTCTAATTCTAACTTATTAATTACTTTCACAAATCCTGCAATCAATAACTTAAACTTCAATACAATATTTTCTACTAATAACACTTACTTTCCCATCAAAAATGTCATTATTAAAAAGTCCTTTAAATATCCCCTACCCTTTGGTAGGAAACTATTTAACTATAACTCCTTTTCGAAAACATATAACCCTTCTGATACACCACCCTGTATATGCAATGACAATCACTATAGGAACTTCATTAATAGGGATTATGGACACATCATTACTGGGGATCTAGCTATCATAAAAGATATTAGGTTAAAAAAACTCATGCAGAAGGGCTCTAAACACCGTATTCCTTCAAAACACTCTCTTAGTGGCATTGTAACACAATTCACTTATGATTTAGATTTTTACATATATAATACTGCCTTAAAATACAGCACTCCTATTGAAGCCTTCACTACCTGGAAAGTAAAAGTACTTTCAATCTTTAAGCAAAATATTGCTAAATATGTAAAATATAGTTCTCCTGTCAATAGTCAATTTCATACTCACATAGACTTTTTAAAGCAGTATTTCATAATTACTTATGTAGATAAATCATCCAATAACTATGCTTTTATTTGTAAACAGTTATATCATAGCTTGTTAGCCTCTACAATTGTAAATAACAGTATCTATTCCTCTACTAATTTGTCTACTGTAGTTTGTAACAAAAAAATTCTGGCTTTCTATAAACTTCTCAACCTACAACATAATAATCTAAACTATCCTTATATTGTACTAATCCCTAAATTTCATAAATCGCCTTTAAAGTTTCGAACTGTTACAATAGGATGTAACACATATAGCAATGTAGCAAGTAAACTTCTATTAAAGATACTGTCTGTTATGCATGAGTATTATATAAAACGTAATGATTATCTATCTCTATAGGAAATAGTTATGATCTACGCAATACAATATGTACTATTAGTAATATTACCTCTTTATATACCTATGATTTTAAAGATCTATTTAACAATATTCCTCTTGACGACCTTTACAATGTAATTAATGAATTATTTGAAACTTGTGTTAACCATATTCAGCTCCCTTCCCATGTTGATGTAACTTATTTCAGTTGTCTATCTAAATTTATTATCTATAATAATTTTATTCTACATAACAATAAAATATATCTACAAAATCATGGTATACCACAAGGTGGTTCAGCATCTAGTTACCTTGCAGATCTTTACTTATATTACTATGAAAAAGAATATACTAATACTCACATCATTCTTAAACGATATATAGATGATATCTTACTTGTAAACACTACTAATAATAATAACATTATCTTCCCCATAAAATATCCATCTGCTCTGGAATTAATTAAAAATGATATGCTTAACAATTCTGTTAGTTTTCTAGATCTAAGTATCTCCATCACTCCTAGAAATAGCCTTAGTTTCAATATATATGATAAGCGTAAAGATTTTAGCTTTAAAGTAAATAGCTTTACTCATTTTTCCTCCTGCTTACATAAATCTGTATTTCGCAATATCATCTATAATCACTGCTGTAGAATCAAGTTTCTATGTTCTGATGATTTTAAAGTCTCCAATTTTAAATCTCTATTTCTGTCAGCTAGACAATACAACTATCCCACTAAGTTCCTAAAATCTATTATATACAATTCTTGATAATGATGTGTCTAATGTCTTTGTTAATTTACTGGAGGTTGGGTGGGGTTTTGGTTTTAAGGTTGTAATTGGATGGTTGGGTCGGGCGGAGGAAGTATTTCTCATTAAAAAAAAAAAAAGTAATATGTTTAAAAACAATTTGGATGTGTATATGCATGCATATATATATCTGGAGAAAAAAAAAAAAAAAAAAAAAAACGGGGTTCCTATATTGTGATTATTCTGTCCTAAACATTATTTTTTATTTTTTTCTTATTTACTAGATTAATCTTCTGTCATACAATAACTTATATACTACTTTTCAATAATAACATTATATTTTTTAAACAATATGTTATATTTAATTTTGCTATACTATTTATTTTATTCAATCATTTTAATTTATTATTATTCAATATATATTTATTATATTAATATACCTGGATATTCTTAAAATTTAATAATATTACCTTTTAGTATTTGGCAACTCCTATACTTTCTTCTTTCCACTTTTACACTTTTATTTAGTGGCAACACCATTTTTCACTTTTTACAATTCTTAGCATTGGCAACACATATCATTTGTTCAAATGAAATTTCCATGTGCTCAAGGTCTGGTATGTAAAATTATAATTCCTATTTCTAATTTTTGTTATCTTTTTGATTTCTTCTTTCCTTTATATAGTAGGGTAGGGCCCAGATGTGTGGAGTTAATATCTCTTCTGATATGCCACACAACCGAAACCCTACTATTTGGTTTGCTGTAAATTATAATCCACTGTTTGTGGCCCCTGAAGATGGTGACAGTGGTTATAATTTCCGTTCCATTATATTATCACAATAATTCTTGCACTTTATTTGGCTTCAAATTCTGGTTTCTAATTCTTGCTAATAGCTGTTATATTTTTATGCTAGATATGTCTTATTTGTAGTATGTTTTGTGTTTTACTTGTTAGTTATATATATATATATATATATATATATATATATATACATACATACATACATACATACACAATATATATATACAGGGTGATTCGCTACCAGACTGACAAACTTGCAGGGGGTGTAGGGGGAACAGAGACTGTTCAGAATCACATAGCAATGCGGGGTCGGAAACGTCGTTTTCATGTGCCTGTTAAGAATCACTTTGGAAGACGTGTTGAAGCGTGCGTCTCATTTCTTAACCAAGTTCCATAAACGATGGGCTTTCCTCAGACTTTCCGAACTGATTGTTAACAGGTACATGAAGACGATGTTTCCGACCCCACATTGCTATGTGATTCTGAACCGTCTCTGTACCCCTTACACCCCCTGCAAGTTTGTCAGTTTGGTAGAGAATCATCCTTTTATATTGTGTATATATATATATAAAAGAAAGCAAATTAAAGACGTTGTATCCCTCCCCCCCCCCCCCGCCTCAAAAAAAAAAAAGGAACAGGAACACTAGATCTTCTACTGTTCCTCCTGCATCAGACTTATACTAGGGTTATAATTTTATATATGCACACATCTATCTCTCTCTCTATATATATGTATGCATAAGAAGGGAAATGGAATGAGAAAATATTCTGTTCGTTCCTCCCCTCCCCCCACCTCCAAAAAAAATCTAGATCTTGTCCTGTTTCTCCATTAAGTTTATACTAATTTTTATCATTTGTTTGGTCTTTTTCAGGATTTATCGGCGGAGTCTAGTTTTTTTCTCTGATTATTCATAATCGCCATGTCCGACGACACGGTTGTGGGTCAGCTGAAAGGTCCACGACACCCGTTCGACATTGAGTGGGAGGTGGAGAACTTCCTGTCGCTGTCTGCAGAGGTGGGCAAAAGTTATGACAGCCCGATGTTCTTCTTCTGCAACTCATCCTGGTACCTTACTTTGTATCCCAACGGTCAGAAATGCCATTCCTCAGAAGGATATGTAGGAATGTATCTCAGCAGAGGAGATTCGGGCCCTCCCGTGTCTGTGACCTACAGCCTCTTTTTGAAGAAGACGGGTGGCAGGAAAGTGATACTGGAGGAAGAGAAGGACACATTTATAAAGAAAGATCAAGGATTTGGAGAACCAAAAGCCATTGGAAGATCAGAACTGATTGATCAAAAATCAGAGTTCTTTCCAACAGGAGTACTCACACTCATTTGCTGTTTGAAGTGCGATGGAACACAAGTTGATAAAGGTGAGTATCCAAGCACATTATGCTTCTTTAAGTGTCTAAAATCATTTCACGCACGAAACAAGGCGCAAAATTAAAAAAATCATGAATCCTAATATCATGGAATATTGCTTTAGAGCTGGGCATGCACCGGGATCTTGCCGGATTGCCGGCATGCGCCATGTAATTTAATACGCGTGTTGTAAGCCCTTGTGAAGCATTAGAAAGAATGAAAGAAAAAAAAGATGCAATGAAAGAAAAAAAGAAACCTATTGATACTATACTAGTAAAATGAATTTATTCTGATATTAATACTCCGGCTTTCATAAATTAAAGAAAAATCACAGACATAGGGATGACTCGCTCAGATATTAGCCAATCCGTATGAAATTGGAAAAGTTTTGAATGAAAGTTGCTGAGTAAATCTGTAATATGCAAATGAGTGTCGCTACAACCAGAATAAGTAATGTTCCACGAGCTTAAAATTGCATGTTTGAGATCGAGCCTGCAATTTTCGCTGTGACTGTAAGATAAGAAATTGGGGCTAGCCCATTCGTAACAATGATCGCCAGGCATCATTTTCCTGAAAGACTGCGATGGAGAGATGGAGAGCTATTGGGAGGCCTGAAGCAGGGCGAAGTCAGACACAGGTGGCCAGATTGGTTAAACGTGTATCCATCTGTGGTTAATAGACTTGGGCAACAACTTCTAACTACAGATTTGGCACCCAGGAGATTCCGCCAAGGACTGGTAACGGTTGCGATCACTGCCGATAACCGATATCTGCCGTTATGCGACGAAAGAATAGAACCTCCTCAACTCCGAGTCAACTCAGATTAATAAACTAATGCAACATGAAAAAGATAGTCTGTTTTAAGAAATAGAACGACTGAATAATTAATCGAATTTTTGTATAGCTAGGCACAGGGTTATAATAATATAGTACATTTTATGGAGTAATTTAACTTTTACTTTTTAATTTTCTATGCTGGCTAATTTCATTTCGCATTTAAAAAAAGTTTTTAAAGCTGTATGAAATTAATTTTTCGTGTATTTAGATAAGTGTAGTTAAAATACTATACTGTGACTTGTCTTAAATACACAAGAATGAGAATATGCTCATGAAAAAAAAAAATTATTGTATAGTTAGAAAAGAACACAGATAAGAACGGTTTAAATCTTTTTTAATACTTTGTGTATACCTTGGTTTAAACCAGACAACCCTGTTTGTATCATAATGGAATGAGTGTCCTTTTAATTTCATCAGAGAAATATTTTTTGATGTGTTTAAAGTAGTAAAGCAAAAACAGTTAAAATGTTTTTGATCCCCCATTGTTAGTTAATTCTTAAACATTTTAGATCCCTCTACCACTTTACAACTGTGCCACATATGTTTCAAACCCTGTATGTAGAGACTACTTTAATTTCTCAACATCTTATATTTTTCAGATCAATCAGCTCTATTGTAATTTTTTTTCCTCAAAATCAGCCTTAAAAATTATGAAAACAATTCTTGAAGCAGTTTTAAAAATTACTGTTGGTGGTTTTTTTTTTTTTTTTTCCCTTCCCCAGATGCCAGAAAAGAAGTCGGTCTGCAAACCACCGCATGCAAGGAGGTTTCAGCAGGAACGCCCAACACCAAAGTTCTTTGTGATTTTGAAAAAATACTCCTGAGCAAAGAGTACTGTGACGTGACGCTCCAGGTCCAAGATAAAAAGTTCGAAGCCCACCGACTCATTCTGGGAGCTCGTTCCCCGGTCTTCGCATCCATGCTCAATCATGCCATGAAAGAGAAGAACAATGTACTGATCGACATTGAGGATTGTGAAGCTGAACATTTTCCGGACTTCTTGCGTTTCTTGTATTGTGGCAACGTCGACAGCATCACCTCTCAGAATGCATGCAGCCTCTACAGAGCAGGAGACAAGTACGAGGTCCAAGACCTGAAGTCCGAGTGTTTGACAATCATCAAAAACCACCTGGATGTCGACAATTTTTGCGACGTCATTACACTGGCTTTGCAGTACGGCGAAACCGACCTCATCAAGCAGGCCACTGACTTTTTCGCCAAGAACATGCTAAAGATTGTCCTCACTGTCAAGTGGCAAGTATTCCTCAGAGAGAATCCCGATCAAAGCAACGAACTGATAATCCAAGGTCTCTCTGCTCTGAAAAGTTCGAATAATTAGATTGATTGGATCGGATTGCTGAATAGTTATTACTAACCGCAACCTATAAAGTTTTTCATTTTACTTAATTTTTGGACTGTATCTGTTAAAATAACAAGGAAAATTGTAATATTCAATTTAAAAGTAAAGATTTTTTTTTTTTTTTTTAAATAAATCATTCAGTATTCTTATGTGTTCTGATCAATCAAAGTAAAAACACTGTTACAAAGAATCCATATCTTTCGTCTTATTATTTTCTTCCTCTGAACTCACCAAAACTACTCCATTCCAGATTTTCCATTTTTATTAAATTTTGTACTGTGAATAAAAACTTAAAAGTACAATGAAAACTTGTAATGTTGAATGTAATGAAAAATTAATAAAACATTTCACTTATGGCATAGTAATCTCATGCATTCTGATCAGCCGAAGTTACATCAAAGAAGAATCTCTATTTTTCCCACCTGTGTTAATATCATTCCCATCCCCCTTGTTTGAATTTACCAAAACTAAGTAACTCCATAGATTACCATGAAATTTAAGCTCATAACATGCTTTTAATTAAAAAAATATCTTTTTACTTTCTGAACATGTACCATGTAAGGAAAGTATTATGGTCACGAAAGAATTAGACTTTGAGATGTTGGTGTATTTACACATTTTGAGGTCTTCAGAATTTTTACGAGACGTATGTGAGTGAACACGATAGCTTCTAAACGGTTCATTCGATTGAACACAAATTGGGCATGTATATATCAAAAGTCACCGTGACATGATCTGCATAGATTTTGGTGTATGTAGAGTTGATAGTTTCTTCACGGGATTGCAAAAAAGAATTCTTATACGTTACGGCCTATGGATGCAAATCATTTAAAATGAGCTAGTGTCTAAATGGTGCATTAGAGGAAACTCAGTTTGGGAATGTAGTATATTATAGGTCACAACCTGTATAGATTTTGCTGTGTATGACTTGTCTTTTAACCGGGCAAAAAATGAGTGTTCTTTTACATTACGGTCTATGGGCGGAAATTCTTGAAATTGCACTAGCGTCTGTAGGGTGCATTTGATTGAGCTCAAATTGGGTATGTATATTATCGATCACTGTCTCGTGACCTGCATTGATTTTGGCATGTGTAGAGCTGACAGTTTGTTCACAATCTCGCAAAAAGTAATTCTTACATATTCCATAATGCCCTCCTCTCCTCTACCACTTTCTTCTTTAGTATACTTTTATTTTATTATATATATATATGTATTTGTATAGTTTCCCTCATTAAACTCTTGAATGATATAATTTTGTTTTCTTAGTAGTAACACTAAAACTTGCTGGTATTTTAGTTATTTCTTTTTTGGCGACACATTTAGTTAAAATAACGAGGCACGCAGCACGATTAAAGTTGTGCAAGTGCACAACTTTAATCGTGCTCTGTTGATCGCTTTTTTTTTTTTTTTTTTTTTTTTTTTTTTTTTTTTTTTTTTTTTTATTGACTCTGTTAGTTGCTGTTGTCACATGGGAATGCCGTGAATTACTCTAGAAAGATTTTCATGTTATAATGCAGTGGGAGTTGACCGCTTGTTGTTGTCGTACAACTCGTTACAAAACAATGTGTTTTTTGTGATTTTCCAGAGTTTTTATAGATAACATTTCAAGCATTTTAACTTACTAATATGGACGTGACTTGAACATTGATGTTACGCACAATTAACACTAAGAGTGTTGTAGTCTGTTGTGTAGTGGTTTTCTTTTAGCTGACAGTGTTTTGCCCATCAGATTAACCTTTTCGCTCCGGCTCACACATGAAGATTTTTGTCCCAGAAAGCGGCGGAATCTATAAGATTTCATTCCCCTACTTCCCAGCTGAAGAGCACGCCTTGCCTTTTGTTTGGTAGGTGGAGGCAAATATCACTGACCACAAAAGTCCGCAAACAAAATACAAATCTGTATGCTCCATGCCGGTCAATTGACTCGGGGTCGCCGCAACTGAAGAAGAGAAAGGAGAAAGCAAGAGGGGGTCTGGGTACTGGTTTTCGTGACGTCACAAGAAAGGATGGGATTTGGAACAGTTTGCATTGAGTTCAATGGAAGAAATGGAATTAATAATGCCAATAAATACGAGTAGCTTAATTTTTTATGACGCATTGAAATAGCATTTTCGTTTTACAACAGTTTGTTCTTAAATAATAGTGAATCAACAATATTTTTTGTCAGAAATCAATGGAATAAATTGGTACTGAATTTAAAGCAGTTTCAGCATTGTATGCAGTATGTTTTGCATTTCGGGCTAGCAAATACATTCTAAATAATATAATGGTTACTCAATGTTATCATTTATCTAAAATAATATGTATATGGATTAAATTTATACGTTGTATAAGCATAAAGTCATATTTTTAAGTAAGTAAAAGTGAATATATTTTTAAGTAAAAATAACAATTTTTATTAATTTTACTTAAAAACTGAAATACATTATTTAGTTTTGCTTCGTTTTAATAAGCTTTTTAAAAGAATTGATGTTAAAAGTATCCAGATTCATAAATAGTCATCTTAAGGCATTTCGTGACGTCACAAGAGAGGATGGGATTTCAAAGAGTTTGTATTGAATTCTATGGAAGAAATCTGATCAATAATGTCAATAAACACTAGTAGCACGAGGAATATAATCAGAAATGTCAAATTTTATTAGAAGCAATTAAAGCACAAAAAACAAGAAAATAAAAAGTAAAAGCTTTTATTACCCAAACCTTACAAATACTATAAAGTTTTTCATGAAAGCACTACAAGTGTTTGCTTTAGTTTTTTCTAGATAAGACTTTCAAATATCACATTGAGACATTTGAAATATACATAATTAAATATTTTTAAAAATTAGTGAGTATAACTCTTGAATATGTAAAACTGCCTAAATGCTCTCAGGGGTTTTCATGTAAAATATATTGCAGTAATACATATACTTTTTTGTTATTGTTGTTAGCATTGCAGTAATACATTTTCTTTTTTGAGTTAATTTCCGAATCTGTGTTCATACTTAATTTCAGAATTTTCAACAAATTCCGATAAACCGTTTAGTTGAAAATATTTCTTTAATAAATACCTTCTATATTTTTGTTTTTCTAAGTATCCAGCAAATAGATTTCTCTCTCTCTTTTTTTTTTAATAAATAAATCAACCATGAGATCCGCATTGAACCTTAAGCTACTTGGTATGTGCAGTGGAAGGGAATCTGCGTTTAATTTATAATTAATGGTGACATTTTCTTAACATAGAATTGCCATGAAACTCTTGATACATTTCTTAATTTCAAAAGAATTTATATTTTCCTTTGCATTATTTTTTTTGGGGGGTTTCCTCAATATCTTTTTCCTAAACGTTTTCTCTTCTTTTAGTAGGATCAGTTCTTTCTTGTTTTTTGGTAATATCGGATATATAGGCTGGTAAGCTCGAAAAAATGCACGGGATAGCATTCGGTTCTAATTTATAATGCTTTCTTTTTACAGTTAAAAGTGCCCCATCTGATTTTAAAATAGCACCGTCTTTTAAAAGATCTTCATCTCGAAAATGCTCAATACAAACATACGTATTTTTTCCTGGGGACCAATTTTTTCTTGGAGTATTTTTAGTCCATTCGGCCCGCTTTTCTTCGTTTTTTGGGAAAAGTGAAAACTTTTACATTTTCTCCTCTTTTGTAATTAGCTTTACTTACAGCCTGGGACGCAGCAAACGGAAGCATAGTGATTGCTAGAACAAAAGAATAGAAATCAATAAAACTAACGCAAAATATGTCAATTTTATATTTTTATGTACTCTATAGCTTAATAACTATTATAAAGTATGTCGTATTAAGAATAGAGATTGCTGACTTACCATTAGTATCCAAAAAAGGCACAAAACATCGTAGTTTCTGATACTTTTCCGTATGATTCTAATGCCTTTAACGGAGAAAAGTCCATCCTCTCTTGTGACGTCACAACACCTCCACGCGTTCAGTACGCATTTTCGCCGATCCCAACCGCCCGCGCGAATACCGCGTCTGCGCATGCTCAACGAGATCGAGAGACCGGAAACCGCACAGAGCTTTAAGGACGGTGCTGGCGCCATCTGTTGGGTGAAAATGTAGTTAGTTTATTATAGTGATAATGAATTAATCAATAAATTACATTATCTATTATCTTCAATGAATATTTTTCAACGCTCATTTTAATGTAACATAATTTTAGTTAATGAAAATTAGTTTATTTTATAATAATCAAATAAAAGTGACTGAAGAATACACATATTGAAATGTAAATTTTATTACCAGATCTTCAATTTTGCTTTAGCTGATGAAAAATAAAAGCATAAAAATGTTAAATTATAAATTTAATTTACATATGGAACGTAAATTAAGGCTTTTTAATGTAAATTTCTGAATTTTTTATTAAAGGTATTTTTTATTAAAAAAAAAAACAATATTTCACATTAGTATTATTAAACAGATTTAAAGTTTTTGCTTCTTAGTTTTAAGAAATTATTTAAATCAAATGAATTTTTATAACTTTATGAAATGCTCAATTTCTAATAATTTAGTCTTGATTTTTTTTTGTGCATTTTGCATTTTAAGTTAATATTGCATAATCCACAGTTTTTCTATTTCAAATTTGGTGTAAACTTACCATAGGCGTAGAGTTATATGGGCCCGTGGGGCTCGAGCCACCCCCCCCCCCCAATAAATTGTGAATAGGGGCTGAGCCCACCCAATAATTTACCACTAAATACAGAAAACTAATTTATACTGACATAAAAAAAGTATTTTACGCCATTTACAAACGTTTAAAAAAAACCTTTACTTGTACTTTTAAAAATTTTCTTCTTTTGGTTTCAATCATGATTTAGTATTCATTGTGACGCCATGTAACACACAATGTTACTAATAAGCTGCCCTCGCCAGGCTCTGGTTAATTAAAATCAGATTATGCAATGTAAAGTATGTAATGAAGAAAAGTTCTGATGTGTCTAAAATGCACTATCTCATCGAAAATGTTTTTTTTCCTATTGGATTTTTTCTTTGCTTCTATTTTTAACTTATAACATGGCAGAAAGATACTAACATGGATACTTACCTTACATAGGTGTAGAATTCCATGGACCCATAGAGCCACTTTATGGGCGCCTCCGATAATTTACACTTATACATAGTAAGTCATAGCTGCCAACTACTACGGAATATAATTAACCACTTTTTGTAAACAGTCTATTTTTTAATTATTTTTTTCAAAATAGTAACCAGCTCGAGCGCGCAGCACAAAAATTTTGCTATATTTTAAGCCGAAAAATCATGTAGAAAAAGTGGTTAATTCTATTCCGTACTAGTTGGCAGTTAAGAGTAAGTTATATGTACGTGAATCAGTGGCGTAGCCAGAAATTTTTCATGGGGAAGGGGCTGGGGTACGACTTCTGCAACTCACATATATGTATACGGTACTGGTGTATGATAAGGGAGTGAGGAATATACATTTTGTATGGCAAAAAATTCCTCATGGGGGTATAACCCCCCTAACCCCCCCCCTTCGCTACTCCACTGACGTGAATATATGTGGTTGTGGGGCCCGGCCCCCCCAATAATTTTGAAAACTTTACGCTTATGAAACTTACACAGATATTTTTTTAAAAATTCATTGTTGCAATTATATTATTTGCATATACATGAAGCAGGTATGAAGCAAGAAATGTTTTGTTATTTGGAGTGGGTGGTAACAATAATAGGTAAATTTTAAAGTAACAATAAATAAAAGTAGGTAAATTTTATATCTAAGATTCCAACTCAATACTCAAATTACTTTTATCATTGGTATTACAAATAAAATTTTATGAAATTAAACATATATTTCAGTCTGTGGTTAGTTAATTTTTTTCCTTTATCAAAAGTTTTACCGTAACACTGAAGACTACATCTGAGCTTCGCATGACAAAATTTCAAGAAGAAGATAAAGGATTTTTACCAGAGATGGGTCATTCCTTTACCCCCCCCCCCCAATTCATTTGTAATTTTGAACCCATGTTTAACCTTTTCATTGCCATCATTGAAAAAATGCTACAGACTCACCTTCTATCTTTGACGCATGTTTGGAAGCTACATTGGTTAAGAAGTATTCTTCATTGTGCCTTTTCAATGATGAGAGTGAACAGGTTAAACTCTTTAGCAACTCAAGAAATTTTTAGGTTTACTTGTAGTCAAGAGAAGGATGTACCCGCAACTGCACTAAAGTCATTTCAAGTTAATGTTTGGGAACATGTTCTTTTTGGAAAAATTACAAAATGAGTGTCTGTTGAATTGGGATAGATGACACTGGACAGTTTTTACGCAAGAAGAAAAAAAAATACAGCATATTGGTATACACAGTCAGGGATTATTAACAAAACTGGTGTTATGATATAATTACAATAAACAGGGGTCGATGCAAACGAAAACTGGGTCTGTTTTTCCTTACAATTTAATCTGTATCAATTATTTTAACAAAAAAGTGATCTTTATTAAAAATTGGTATGGAAATTCACAAAAATCAGTGTTGAATTTCGCAAAATTAGTATTGAAATTCACAAAAATGGGAGCCTAGAAAAAATTCCTGGACTGACCACTGATAAAATACTTTGCATTAAACACACAGATAAAGAAAAAAAGCAATGTAATGTATGGTCAATATAAGGAGCGTTGACTGTGCCAGTATTATACTATTTACAATAGTAAATTGTAATAGTATTATAATACTGAAGTATTCTTTAGTATTAAAACAATATTCTTATATTGAACTCAAAAAAAAAAAAAAAATCCCTTATTACTGCGTGTCTATTGTTTTTCAGTAGCAGTAACATTCAAAGAAAATTGCAAAATTAACATTACATAATTATCGACATAGTGTCTTATGAACATACAAAAGCACAAGTAATGTAGTCTTTATATATAAAAAAAAGTTTATTTAGCAATAACATAACAAAACTAATACAAAAGAAATTTTGAAATAATGATACATGCAATTCTGGTAATTTACATAAAATAGTGAAGTGATTTGCAACATAAATACCCTTACTCAGTATATAGTAATATTTTTTAGTTTTCAATTATTTTATTGGAGAAAAAAGAATATAAACCAGAAACATTTTTTTCCTCTTAGGAAACAGCAAAAAACATCTCAAATAAAAGGAATATGAATAGAATGCATAAAAGAAATTTAAAACATTTGGAATAATAATTTACTTTTATTGTGATTCACACACATACATAATTACTTTAAAAGAAAATCTCATCTCATTTTACAGTGATATATGTTTTACAATATAATCTGTGACTTTTTCTTTTTTAAGCATTTGAAAAATTTTTTGAAAGCTTCCTAAATTGATTTATGAGCCAGAAGGTATGTTTTTTCATAACATACAACACAAACAAAATTGTTTCTTTTTTTACATAGGACCCTTATAGAGGAGTGTAATCCTACTTTAAAAATGCATAAAAGTAAAAGCATATAAATAATTAAAGTAAAATGCAACACGAGATGATAGAAAAAAGTGATTTCAAAACTTAAAAGCTTACCCTTAAGACGAGAAATACCACATAAAAGCTTACTTTAATTTTGCAATAAATAGGTAATATAACACCATAATTATTTCTAGTTTATTTTAATACCACAAAATTGTAAATTAGAAAATTTAACCACAAACACAGAGCACAATGAAAAAAAATATATATATACAGTTGTGGAGGAATAATTGTTGTCATGCATGTACATATCATCTCTTATTAGATTTAGGTAAAATTTATTTAAAATTTGCATTGTATTCTTCCACCAAGGATTGAATTTAAAAATTTATCCTGCATGCATGCATGCGCATTTAGATCTTAATTAAAAAAGACGATTTTAAATATATAAAATAAAGATTTATAAAACATACATTATTTATAAAACATAAAACTCTTATTTAAAAAAAGATAATTAAAAAAGACAATTTTAAGTATACAAAATAAAGATTTATAAAACATACATTATTTATAAAACATACTCTCGTTTATTTATAAAACATAAGACTCTTGCATTATTCTAAAACATATTCTGTTTATTTATAAAACATAAAACTCTTGCATTATTTATAAAACATACTCTTGTTTATTTTCCTAAAGATTTATTTGCATAAACATATTTTTCCAAATTATGTGGCATTTTCCTTTGCTGTTGTATTCCTGTAGCATTTCTTCTAATTTTTGAAACATTTTATCTCCTTCAAAATTACCATACTCATGTGAAAATTCCTTTTTATATAATTTATCAACTACAGATACTGTGGGAAGATAATGCCCATCAGTGGCAACTTTAAAATAATTATCTCTGTGTTCTAGCATTAAATCAATTTTTAATGAATGATGAGCTGAAGACGGATTGTGTCCCCGTCGAAATAACGAGCATAATTTTTCCTTTGTATCTACGGACATGTCTCTATGTTTGAGGCTATCAGCACAATGAATCGGATGGTTATGCTGGTTTTTAAAGGTAATAACAGCTGGGTAATCTTGAATTAAGAGGATCTGCTGTCTTACTCCTACTACTTTGTACAAATCTGAAAAAAGAATTAAAACATGAGTGCAATGTAGTTTATTTTTAATAAAATTCATGTGATACAATCTATATACGATAGTAAATAAGGAACTTGTTAGTTATCCACAAGGCAAGATTAAGGACCACAAAGCAAATTTTGGCAAGACGTAGTTATGACTGTTACACATGTTAATGGGGTCCTTTCATGTCGAGAAGAAGGACACCTCTGAATCAGCTGGTGTAGGTAAAACAATGTTAACCCGCCAATTTAATTGTATACCTGTTACCAGATGCAGAAAAATTAATATTTTTAATTGTAAACACTTCCTGATTTTTTTTTTTGAATCCTTGGTGCAATTGCATAATTTTAATCTGTGTAGTGTACCAAGTGAGACAGATTTTGTTTCTTTGATTTTGTTCTTGTTGATAAAACTCCTGTGTGTATAATACAGAATAAATAATGCCTAATTACATTTCTCATTATATATACAAAATTAACTAACATAATATTATGAAACATCTCATTACTTTTTTGAGACATGTGTAGAAGAATAGATCAGATAGATATTTAAAAACAATAAAGTACAAAACTAATGGATGTATATATTTAATACTTACCTGTTATATATATAAATATATATTTTTCAGCTTATTTTTTTAAAGTTTTTTTATTTATTTATTTAAAGAAAAACAAAACAATGAATGTAACTTATTTATTGCATCCTATTATTACAGAGCAGTTACTTTTAGTTTTAAAACATTCAAAAAATACCAGTATATTTGTTTATATTCATTATTGAAAATGTTTATTTCAAAGACCATATAAGAATAAATACAATCAGAAATAAAAATAAAACACTTACCTCTGCGATCTGGTAATAAAATTTACATTTCAATATGTGTCATCCTCTATATATTCATTATCACTATAATAAACTAACTACATTTTCACCGAACAGATGGCGCCAGCACCGTCCTTAAAGCTTTGTGCGGTTTCCGGTCTCTCGATCTCGCTGAGCATGCGCAGACGCGGTATTCGCGCGGGCGGTTGGGATCGGCGAAAATGCATCCTCTTTTCTTTCTCCCTTTCTGAGTACAGTAAACCTTAATCCAATCGAGATACCGCCAAAAACATTGCCAAGCAGCAGGTGCTTACGCGCATCCTCATGCGCACACCATTGGCAGTGCTTGGCATGCTTGTTTCGCGCCGCAGGGCGGCTGCCGTACCTGAGCCTAAATAAATTTTATAAACAAAACAAAATCATTTCTTATTCTGAACATCTTTAATTAAAAATTAGGTAAATCTTACTGTTTTTATTATCATCTTACGCGACAGGGGTTCAAATAAGGATATGTAAACAAACAACAAAAGGGTCAAAGGTCCATATAAGAACTTCCTGTTGGCGTAAAACCTTATGTACACCCCGCGATTCATTTTCTATTCTGGCAGACCAGGTAAATAAGAGAATTCCGAATGAGCCAATCACGAGGCGTATAGGGTTGCCAGAAAGGGTGCAAATAAGCTTTGCCAATATAAACAAATGAAACGGTGGTGAAAATAAGAGACTTATTCATTTTAATGAACGGATTAAACTGATCAACTTGGTGGCGAATGTTTTTATTGGCTAATTTCTGCATACAAATCCGAAATATCCAATGAAATGTTGCATTGCCCTTGGCGATTGTCTTATTTTCACCACCGAGATCAACTCCATTGAATGGTTACCGTACTGAAAACATAACCCCGTTTCCGCCTGGTTGCTGCGGCAACGAAGGGGGAAACTGAAGTACGGGGGGTAAAACGGTGGTGAAAATACGTGCGGATAGGGGCAGATGGAATCCCAATACAAGAACTTAGACTTTTCTACCCTCCTGTTTGACAGGGGAAAACACGAGCGCGCGCAGGGAAAAATGCATTAGAAGATGGATTCGTGGGGAAAAGGACTTCTACGTTTTTAAGCTAGCGTTACAAGGCTATTTATCAATCGTGCGATCTATTCTCGTTTTTTAATTTTTCTTTTTGCAATTGAAATGAACAATTGTTATTACAAATGTATTTATTATATATTACGTGTGCATACTTAGACCTTTATAAGCATCAGCAATTAATTGTGCAGTCTGTTCTCGTTTTTTTTTTCTTTTTTTTGGAGGGGGGGAGGGGTAATTGAAATTAATAATTATTACAAATATATTTATTATATATTTATAATAAATACATATATATGTGTGTGCAGATATGTATTTACACACATATAAAGTAATGTATTGTCCTCATAGTAATGTATTTATTATTTATATATGTATGAATATATCAGTGGCGTAACTACAGGGGGTTAACCTCCACCCACCCCATAATAAGGAATTTTTTTGTAATACAAAACGTATTTTCTTCACACTCGCACAACACACACACACACAACGATTCATGTATATATACACATATACATGAATCGTTGTAGTCGTAACACCCCCCCCCCCCTCACCCCTATGAAAAATTTCTTCCTGCGCCACTGGAATGTATAAATACATTTTAATTTACTATATACAATAACTTATACTTAATAATGACTAGAGGTCAGAATTATTTTAACTAATATTGCAATGGCCACTAAATTTATTAAAAAGTATGCCAATAAATAAAAAGAAATAAATGAGATTACAAACGACTTCCTAAAAAAAGTTCATGCATTTTTTTCATTTTTAAAATAAAGGTAACGCTTTTCAACATACTTCTCTAACCAGTCTCTTAAAAGATGTTAGTGTATCCTTCCCCTTCTGTGTCAATCGTTGCATTGGGAATCGGGAAGCAACGGCAATCAGGGTTGAGGAATTCAGAATATTATTACCATAATTTTAGAGAACTGGACGCCAGAATTATTTAAACTACCGTTGTAATTTCATATATTGAGTCTTTCATACAGCATCAAGATATTGAGTCTTTGGTACTGCTGAGACGCAACGTGTGCGTTTGGGCCATCGGGGAGCAACGACGATCAGGGAAAGAGAATCGCAGCCACCGTTTCTGTTCGATAAGAGGTAGCAATAGAAACAAAGGCAATAAATTATATTTTCATTCTGCCGTTAGAGTGTAATCTATGAAAGCTATTTTGTTTGCTCCTGTTAAAGTGCTTTAAATACTACACTTGCTACATTCATGGCAGACTATTTTTTCACAAACTCCAAAAACTAGTTATTGCTCGTGAATTTTTGTGTAAACAAGATGGTTGCCTAACCTTGTTTGCGTTAACAAGGTTCAGCAGTATAGGCACCCTATAAAAAATGCTGCTCCTAGGATACGCCCAAATATTTTCTATTTTATGATTAGTTGCATTAAACAATTTATTTACAATCAAGCCGGTGCTGCAGACAGGTGAATGAGAGGGACTATTGCACATGATCCCGTGGACATCGAAAGTCTGTGCTTAGTAAATTGAATAATTTCTAGTTTTATAAAACGAAAAATAAGTAAGTAAATAAAAATAAACCAACTTTAATTCTAGTAAAAAGTAAGTTTCCTTCTACCTCAAAATAAATCTTATAGTCTTAAAAATAAAAGTAAAATCACACCGAGGTACTGAGAAAATTATACCTTCATCTCAGATGTTGGAACTATCTTATCTTATTTACCTATCCTATCTTATCTTATGATTATCGTATATGTTCCTCTTATCGAACTAAAATGTCATTGGTTACGATTCCCCTTCCCTGATCGTCGTTGCTCCCCGACACCCCAAACGCACACGTTGTGTCTCAGCTGTACCAAAGACCCAATTATGTTGATGTTGCATGAAAGACTTAATATATGCAATTACAACAGTAGTTTAAATAATTCTGGCGTCAAGTTCTCTAAGATTATGGTAATATTCTGAATTCCCCTTCCCTGATCGTCGTTGCTCCCCGACACCCCAAACGCACACGTTGTGTCTCAGCTGTACCAAAGACCCAATTATGTTGATGTTGAATGAAAGACTTAATATATGCAATTACAACAGTAGTTTAAATAATTCTGGCGTCAAGTTCTCTAAGATTATGGTAATATTCTGAATTCCTCAACCTTGATAGTCGTTGCTTCCCGATTGCCCAAATGCAACGATTGACACAGGAGGAGAAGGGTACACTAACTTTCAGAGACTCGTTAGAGACGTACGTTGAAAAGAGTAACCATTATTTTAAAAATGAAAAAAAAAAATGTATGAACTTTTTTAGGAAGTGGTTCGTAATCTGAAGTATTTCTTTTTATTTATTGACATCCTTTTTAATAAAGTTAGTGGTCATGCAATATTAGTTAAAAATAATGTGACCTCAGGTCATTATGAAGTATAAGTTATTGTACTCATTATTAAGTAAGTAAAAAATTATTTGTATATTCCAGTGGCGTAGGCAGAAATTTCTCTGGGGTTATGTATGCGTGAAGAAAATGCATTTTGTATGAGAAAAAATTCCTCATAGGGGGTTATAACCCCTCTCTCCAGTAGCCACGCCCATGGGCACCCATAAGGGGGGGGCAAGGTAGGGCACTTGCCCACCCAGAGTTTTAGGTTAATGTCTCATGATGTAAACAAATGGAAAAACCAGAACTAAATTTGTTAAAAGTTTGAACTTTGCCCCCTCTAGAAAAATTTTTTGAAGTTTGCCCCCTCCTCTAGAAAAATTCCCATGGGCGCCCATGGCCACGTCACTTATATTTTCATATATATAAGTAATAAATGCATTACTTTATAGTAACAATCGTTGACACATATATATGTATTTATAAATATGTAATAAATCCATCTGTAACTATTATTAATTTCTCTTCGAAGCAATCGAGACGACAGCCTCCTGGTTAAGGGTCTCAATTAACAAAAATCTGAAATCAAATTATTAATTTTAATTACCAAAAGAGAAGAAAAAAAAGAGAGAACAAACTGCACAATTAATTGCCCATGTAACCAAGCTTAAAAACTTCTAAGTGTACATACATAATATATAATAAATACATTTGTGACAATTTTTCATTTGAATTACAAAAAAAAAAAAAAAAAAAAAAAACACGAAAGCAGACCGCACAATTAATAAATAGGCAGTGCGATCCTTGCTTAAAAACGTTCAAGTACTTTTCCCCACGAACCCATCTTCTAATGCATTTCTCCCTGCGCGGGCGCGTGTTTTCCCCTATCAAACTGGTGGGTAGAAAAGTCTAAGTTTTTCTGTTAGGATTCCATCTGCCCCTATCCGCACGTGGTGTCTGCCACTTGTAACGCGCGCTGTTTTGTGAGCTAACCGCGATGTGCGGTAATATGTAACTAGAATGAAACTGTGTGTATTTATGTATATATAAAGATGTGTGATTCGTAATATAATTGCATCTTTTTCTCTCTCCCTCATACCCAAACACTCGGAACCACGTACAATTGTGTAATGCGCAAAAACCATAATACAGGCATATATCCAAATCACGCCAGGCGAGGTCTTTCTTGGCTCGATTATTGTGTTTTGTTATTCAACTTTGTTTTGCGGACTGCTCATTTATTTATTTATTATTTACTTGTTATCGGTTTTGATCTAGAGTTTATGACTGTTCTCATTTGGGTTTTCATTGCAATGTGAAATAGTGTTGATTATTTTCCTACAAGAAAGTGTATGGCCATTTGTAATTATCAAGACATTTTATCACGAATGCTGTAAACAAGCACAGATGAAAATGCCTTAATCTGGTAAGTTGCTTTTTAAATATCCTTTATGAAATCTCATATATTCTTTTGGCTGGCTTTCCGATTAGCTACCGCTTGGCGACTTCCTACCAAAGAATATAAATAACCACTGCGTGAAGAAGTCCAACTCTCATAGGGATAATGTAAGAGCAGAAACGCGCGCATGCGCGGCGTTGGCGGAAACCGTGGTAGTAAAAAAAACAACTTTACAGGGCTCAAACGCAGATCCGAAACTATTTTCGCCTTTGCTTTGAGTTAGCTGGGAGTTATTTCCCCCCCCCCCTTTAATGAAGAAACGGCGTTTAAAATGCTTTCATTTATAAAATCGGGTAACGATCAACTAAATAATATTGGTGTAAAAAAGTTTGATCATTGTTAAAGTTTACACTTTTGGGAAAAAATTTATTTATGAAACTTAGGTTATTTTAATTACTATTTTGTTACGGGAATCGCTGCTTAAACTTGTTTTAATTATAAATTCGCTGAACGATCGGCGAAATAATATTATGATTAAAGTTAGACTATTGTTAGTTTACACTTTTTGGGGAAAAAAAAATATTTATGAAACTTAGGTTATTTTAATTATTATTTTGTTACGGGAATCGCTGCTTAAACTTCTTTTAAATATAAATTCAGGAAACAATCGATGAAATAATATTGAATATTGATTTAATCCAAATCCAGTTGTTTGAATTAACACTTTTGGGGGTAATTTGAACTTGAAGCAAGGGTTGCTATTATTATTATTTTGTAATGAGAATAGCTGTTTAAACTTATTTTAATCATAAAATCAGATGAGGATTAGTGAAATAATATTGATTTAATCAGGAATTTATATCATTGTTTAAGTTTATACTTTTAGGGTAAAAATACAGTGTTAAAAAAAATAATAATAAAATAAAAATTTGTATAATGTGATATGGACTACTGTTTTGTGCTCATCACTTTTAAAATAAATGTGTATATTCTATTGCAACAATTGGGAAATAAGTTGAACTTTATATTTAATATTTACTAATAACTACCATGAATGCTGAAATAAAAAAAAGATATACTTACTCTCATAATTCACTATTCAAAACACCCAGTAAAATAATTTAAAATGTGGCATCAGCATAATAATTTTAGATGCCAAACTTGTCCTTAAATGTGGTTATAATTGTTATGATTTAAGACTTGTTCTGCTGAAGAATACTGCATTATGCAAAGAAAAGTGTATACGAAAACTTCAATTATTTTTAAAAGATATAAATATGGATGATAATTTCTTCAAACAGTAGCACAAAAAACACCAATAAAGTTATTAGTGTGAATGTGCATAAACTTAATGTATTTTTTGTACATCATCAATTTTAAATTATTATTATTATTTTAAGATAAATGAAAACTAATTAATTGGGCTTTATGTATGTAATAAATTGGTAGACCTTTCTTGGAATTATTTATATAATCAGTCTGCATGTTTATATGTTAAAACAATAACAAATAACAAAAATGAAGTATGAGACATTATAAAGTTTCACCTATATTTTATTTGGATAGTCAATACAGAAAACAGATAATTCAAATAACTGTACAAGCAACAAAATTTCAAGTAGAATTGTAGCTGAGTTTAACAAATTTAAAATAGGCTTTGTAAAACAAGACAACAAACTATGTTTCTGTAAATAATTTATGTATTTACAGCACAAGTGTTACGATTCGAGAAGATTAGGACAGTACACAAGGAAGGTTGAATTGCATTAAGAAAAAAATATGCTATGTGATCCATTATAAACAAAGAGAAAAAATCAAATATTTAGGAGACAAGAAAAATTACAATAAAAAATGCCCCCCCCCCAAAAAAAAATGTATCTGTAGGATCCATTACAAACAAAGAGGGAAAAAAAGTCAAATATTTGGGAGACAAGAAATATAAAACAATTACAATAAAAAATGACACACACACCTATCCAAAAAAAAAAAAAAAAAAAAAAAAAGAAAGAAAGAAAGAAAGAAAAGAAAAAGAATCTAGTTTTTAATAAATGCATCAAAACTATTTAATTTTTGAATAGCATACTGATCTGAAATTGTACTTAAAGAAACAATTTAAATCATTGAGACTTTTTATGTTTAATTAATCAAACAAAACATTACCTTTTCACAACTATTCGAAGAAGTAATATTTAATAAAAAGTAAAAATCACTAGCTGTAAGTCTGCAAGATTATTTATCTTCTGAAAATGGGGGTGAGAAGAATTTTTAAAGAACTGTTCAATGCAGAGGTAGTAATTTAGGTTCACAAATATGTAGTTTGAACAATCAAAAGAAAATTAGTGATCAAAAGTTGTTTATAAAAAACTTCCAGATAGGTTTAATTGGGCCATAGACGTGCTGTCAAATAATTTTGACATAGTGATTAGTGGGAAAATAATAAAACTAAATACTAGCACAGGGTGGTGACAGATCATGGAAATATCAGGGAATTTCATAAAAATATCCAAAAATCAGGAAACGTTTTGCTTTTGTGCATGCACAAATGCCAAATCATAAAGAAGTTATTATTTCTATTATTTGTTTATTCTCAAGTAACTAAATACTGAAATTGGATCAAATTTCATACACACCCTTTTTTTTTGTTATGTTTCTTTTGACCAATCTAAGCTAGCAGTGAAAATCATTGAATGTCAGTTTTCATAAAAGTATATAGTAAGCGTAATATTTTGAAATTGATGCATTTCAATAAAAATACTAAGAAAAAACAAGATCTCTGAAGAGAAATCTGTGAATTATTACAAATTACTGTAAAATTTTACGTAAGTGAAAGTTATAAGAACAAAAATAATGAAAACAAAACTAATTTATTTCGGTTACTTAAATTTTTTTTTAATAAGGTTGCCACTTAAAATTCTGCAACTACTGAGTAGTAAGATTTTAAACTCTTGACTCTCTGCATCACACTCAAAATCATTTAAATTAAAATGCAAAAGGAAAATTTTAACATCTGTCGCTTTGAAAGATTTTTATCAACAAAAAATATTTATACTGTGATCCATTAGTATAGTGCATTAGTATAAAACAAGGGAAAAAATAAACATTTGTACATTTTGTAAAAATTCTTACAAGTTGGCAGCTATTTAATATGAAAAAGAAAATATGATGGAAAGTCATTAAGTAAAATGATGCAAGTTCTATCATATTGTGTGACTGTAAATTCTAAATTATAAGGAAAAATAAATTATGATGACAAACACTTGGAAACAATTTTATTTTTTAACACAGGCCCTACAAATGTTTATGTGCACTTCAGCCTGTATTCTAGCTGCATAAATTTAGCTATGACATTCATAATACAATACCACCTTACACTGAATGCCATAATTATTTACAAATTTTTTTTTATCATTTGGTTCTTGCCTCCAAGCTGTTGCTTCAATAGACAAAAACAGATGAGAAAATCATGCTGAGCTAAGTTTGGTCATCTATGGCTGTTCTTTGAATAGATACTGAGCATTATGCCATATGCATATGTGGCTTACTTAATGATATACCCTCTTAATTATGTTAAGATAAAATAACATTGTTTTTTTTTACACAGTATATATTCCATTAACTACCATGTGCCAAAATGAAAGAAATAAATATAGAGATATATATATTTAAGTATAATAGTAAATACATTTCCTAATATAAAAATAAAATTTAATGCTTCTACATTCTTGCATTAAGTAATTCTGAAAATAAAAACAAATAATTTTTGCTATGGCTGTTTCTTTTTGATAATTTTACTTTTGAATAAGTTTTGTAATACAGCTTTGTAAGTAATGCACTGTTTTAACAATATCATAGTAAAAAAATATATGCGAAAAAAGAAACTGGAGTAAGAAATATAAATATTGCACTACTATTTTCCAGAAAGTCAGGGATGAGATTGACAAAAAAAGAAAAAGTCTGAAAGAATGTACCAACAACATTTGAGGAATAATACTTATGAATTTCAAATTCAATAAACTCATTTTTAACAATATTGTAATTTTTGAAATATAAAAACATTGTACTTTTTGAAAGTTCTTTCTCACCAATCAAATCATTTTACAAACATTGCACTTAAATTGCTCACAAGCTTTTTTCGAAACATAACTCGCTGAGTTTACCTGGAGTAAAATTTAAACAACTTCATTCAGCACATCAGTAAACACAGAGTTAGAACTAACGGATGGCACTTCATCATCTGAAGTCGAAATTTCACAGTGGTGTGGCATCAAATTATATCTGTCAGAATCAGCATCATGGTGTTGGAATAGTTGCTTGCTGAAAAATGTTCAGAACAGACCCAGAATCTGGTGTATCTCACATGGAGGGATGATGAAATAACCCACTCCTTTCCGGACACTTCAGCTCATTTATTGGACCTGCAAAAAAGAATAGAATAACTTTATTGGGTACAGACAGGGATCAACACATACAAAGTGTAGGTCTGTTTTACAGCCCTTTCACAGAATTACAATCGACTAAAATTCCTTCACAAAATTATAACCAATTAAAGGGCCCCTTCACAAAAATACAATCAATTAAAACAACCTTTCATTGTCTTTTACTGTATATTTTAATTTGTTTTGTAATTTTATAGTTTATAAAAAAAAAAATCTTCAAAGTATTATTGCTATTTTGGATTCATTTAGAAAAAAAAATTACTCTTTAAGAGATTTTCTGGAGGATTTCTTCATTGTGTGTAATAGTTCATGTTTGGTTGTATGTAAAACCGAAAAATGTTGTGGGCAAAGAATTGCAATCATTTCTAAGAAAATTTCCATGATTTACATTGTACTAGGGATGCACTGAATACCACATTTTGTCGAATAACGAATATTCAGTTAAAATTTTAATTGAATATTCGGCTGAATACCGAATACTTGGTTAAAATTTATTATACTTTGATTACAATGATTAATTTAATTAGTTTTTTCTTAAAAAATGTTTCATATGGTGTAAAACTTCAAAAACTGAAATGCTGCAAAATTCAATATCCAAATATGTTTCCTTTATATATTATTAATAACTTTTTAAAATATTAGTGAAATGCTGGTAATTTTTTTTACCTACATATTTTATTTAAAATATTAGCAGTTAATTGACTTCACATAGTTATGAATACTTAATGTTATGAGTTTCTTTTTTTTCCTGGTTACTGTTTCAAATTTAAATCAGTTAGTAATAGCACAGGTTAATGTAATGCGTCATGAGATTTAAGAAAAACTGAAAAGCAACAAAATTCAAATTTAACATCGGAGTGTTTTCTCTTACATTAAAACAAATTTCATTGGGATATTGGTTTTTTGTGTGATTGTGGAACGCTATGCTAGGACTATCTGCCAAGGATGGGGGTGCCTTGGTAGGAGGACTTTATACAGGTTTCTAACGCTTATTCACATGTGATATTAGTAAGTAACAACTTGAATCAATTTAGTACTATGGTACTATACTATATCTTTCATTCATGATATAAAAAATATGTATTTGTTTACTGATTGAGGAATACTTAAATTTGTTTACTATTCGGTTGTCGAATATTTAAATATTTGGCCGAACCGTCACGGTATACTGCCGAATAGGCAGTATACCGAATACCAACCGAATATTCGGTGCATCCCTACATTGTACATTACCATACATAAAGAATTTGTTGATAGCTTCATTACAAAATGAGTAACACATGGTATACTCTTACTAAAATTAACACTTACATTATTGGGTCTTTTGGAAACCTATGATATTAGCCTTCAGGTTCTTTCACTTTAGCTGTGTCACAAAGGTCATACTTAACATGGGAGGACTTCTTTTTCTGTAGAAAGAAAAACTAATTAATAATGCGTAAAGTCAAAACAAAAGTTTTAGAAATGACAATATTGAAGCAAAATAGCTCGTACATTAACATGAAACATTTTCACAAATAACTTTTATCCGCAATGTATATAACCAAGGGTAGAATCCTGTGTTTTGTTTTCTTTTTGTGCTGCCCTCGGGCAATCTCTGAAATTATTTTGGTCACCCCCAAGTACAGTTTGTTGCCCATACGACTTTTGCAATACAATTTTTTTTTAATTTAATACAGCCGTTACTATGGAAAATGGACTTTTGACTATGTCTGTTTTGACTATGATGGCAGAATTTTCTTGACGGTGATCGGCTGCTTGTAAACAAATAGGAAACGAGCACACTGAAGATAAAACAATAGTAGTTTCTCTCTCAACCATATTTCATTATATGAGATAGCTATTATAAATATGATATATCATCATTTCTGATCTTGCCTGTATAGCCGAACTCTGTTACAGCAAACCCGGTATATAACGAACTACAGTTTACCAGTTAACACAATAACGCCTCTAGATGTGTATTTCACATTCAGAATAAGCCTTAAGAATATGAGCTTTTACGCATTGCTTTTCCATACAAAATTAAGTATATTTTGATAAATGATAATGATTTGCTGATTTTAAATTTAAAAAATCCAATTATTGTATTGTATCAATGAAGTTTACTATTTCATTTCTTAGCAGTTCCGATAATGGGTGTAACAAACATAACTTTTGTTCTCCTGAAGTTCATTATAACACGGTTCAATCGTAGTAAGTTTTTGGAAAGCCAAAGTGATTATAATGTTAATTGCCTCTGCTTGTGCACACTAAAAACAACTACTAAACCCATGTTTAACCTGTTTGCTCTTATCATTAGAAAGATGCAATGGAGAAGACTTCCTTCAATCAATGTTGCTTAACAGACTAGTTCTTTAAATGCTCCATAAATGCATTTAAATGCAATTAATGTTTAATTCTAATCAAAAATAGAGAGTAACATTTATGCTACCAATCAAATCAGTAGATATCATGTTAATCCCCAACCAGTTATCCAGAATACACCCGGTCCCAACCATTCCGGATGATAACAGGTTCCATACTGTACTACAAAAATCGCTCTGTTAAAATGTATACAAACAATAAAAATATACAAGCATGTTTCACATAATGGCCACTACAGCAAACGGATTTACTTTCTCTTACGAAATATCGCAAACATAAATTAATAACTGCTGACAAAAGCACACAGTTGTAGAAGCGATCAAGATAAAACTATTCCCAGCGAAAGCATATTGATTTGATTTGCAGTGCAGCATATTTGTTGCATCGGTAACATTAAAAAACAATTATCAATATAAACAAATTATACATAAATCAATATAAACAAATGATGTAAATGTCAGTTAAAGAACGTACAAGATATACTTACGTATTAGATGAATTGAAGATTGTTTCTTCTTTTCCATTTTGATTCGATTTATTAATTAATGGCGGCATACGATCCACGATGTTGTCGTTTTGAAGGAAGGAGGGAATCGCGCGGAAGACCTCGCAATGATTAGTACGCATGCGCGAGTTGAGCGGAGAGGAGAGCCGAGAGCATCCTTGCCCCTGTACGGTTTGCTTTTCTGCTAGTGGACTTTCCGCCAGAGCTAGATGGCGATAGTTACGTCTCCCTCGAGCCGAAATGATGCGTTCCTACTACTGGCGCCGCGGCAGGAGTGATTTCTCCCATTACTTGGCAAGCCTCTCCGTTCGGTCGGAATGGAAAACCAGTCTGCGATTGTGATCCGGGACTGATCGTAACGAGAGCTGTCCGCTTAAAACGAATCGGACACTGATGCAGCTCATTTTAAAATGATTCGGTCGTGGATAGGATGCAGTGGCTTTTTAAAAG
>JAWZYV010019504.1:0-24334 GCA_038373885.1 Cheiracanthium punctorium
CACATCCGGCGCCATATGGAGCTAAAAAGAACTTATCGGACACAGCTGGGTGTGCGGTCGCACAGATAGCTGTGTCAGAAAACATTGGGACCATTTAAAGATATTTTCTATTACAGGTATTTACGTTACATCTGGGAAAAGCCGCTTAAAACCCCAGACCATCAGATCGACAGTTGCACGGTAGGCCAGAACCGTGGACCTTCGTACTTCATGTAGCTACCATATTCACTGGCTTATCTACTAGGCCAGGGGTGGTGAACCAATGCACGCGACACAATATTTTGGGCACGCCACTGATCAAAACGGTTTGCATTTTAATTAAAAATAACACATATTTTAATATGAATTACACATATACTTCTCACCCAAAGATATAAGGTCGGCTTTGGCGAGCAGCCAAAAAATGGATGCTGCGATTTTTTTCAATGAGAAGATGGGTTCAGATGTGCAAGAAATTTCTCTCTAGTATGTGTGGAAAGGGCTGCCAATTTAGCCACTTTTTGGCTAGACTTTGGCCAACTGGCAATGCGGAAGTATTTTGTAAATCGGAAACGAAAGTCCAAATGACTCTAAAAACACTACTACCGTATAGAATTTTAAGAGTCCTTGCACATCCGAACCCATCTTCCCTATGAAACATATCGCAGCGTCCATTTATTTTTTTGGCAGCGCGCCAAAGCCGATCTTTTATCGTTGCGCGAGCAGTAATCATATATTTTTGTTAGTAAATAAAGAGTTTTTGGCTGTGAGAATTTAGTTTTATTATTTTCCCAACAATCTCTAAGTTAAAATTGTTTGAGGGCACGTCTATGGTCCTCTTTAAACATTTCTATAGAAAAAATGGCACGTTGATCCGAAAAGGTTCGCCACCCCTGTACTAGGCCATGATGGGGCCCTTATAATATTCAAAAGCTTTCCGCTAAAGTCATTGCAAGCCAACAATATCTGCAGCGTTTTTGCCATTCGTAGTTTCTCTAGTAGAGGGCTGTAAATGGTTCCCCATTTCCAACTAAAGATTGTATCGAGCTTGCTATCTGATGGGTAGGAGGTAGAGTGACAATTATTGCAACTTAATTATTAAAAAATAAATACGTCTGTACAGGGGCGTAGCCAGGGGGGTGTTAGGGGGATCATAACCCCCCCATGAGGAATTTTTTGCCATACAAAATGTATATTCTTCACTCCCTTATCACATACATGTATACATATATGTGAGTTGCAGTAGTCGTAACCCCCCCCATGAAAAATTTCTGGCTACACCCCTGCGTCTGTAACATTTTTTTATTTTAAATACGCATTAAAGTGCTATGCAGGATGCCCACTGCTAACGGTGCCCAATGGGTATTTCCTAAACCGTTTGTCAGACACACGTAGTAAAAACTGAAAAAAAATGCTTTAAATTATATAATCGATTATAGCAGAAACAATTAAAGTCAATAAATCAATTTCTATAAAAATTAGGAAATTTAAATTTTTATACGGTCCCTCGGTCCTACTAGTTATATTTAGAAAAATTTTCTTTATAAAATTTCATGCAGAATAAAAAAAAAAAAAAAAAATTCGTCCTTTTACCACCAAAATTCGCCGAGTTACGGCTGCTTAAAGTTCGAGTGCTTTTCGAGCAGCGAAATAGGGGTTTTATACTAAAGGAATTTGAGAAAAATTAATGCACATGGTTTTGAGCAAAAATTTCAATATTTATATGGCCCCGTAACGGAACATTTTTAAACGTGGAAAAGTGACTTAAGTCAAAATATATGCTGCTCTATAACTCGATAAATTTCGGTTATAGAAGGACAAATTTCTTTTTTTAGTGTGCATCAAATTGTATAAAGAAAAATTTTCTAAATATAACTGGTAGGACCGGGGGACCGTATAAAAATTTAAATTCCGTAATTGTTATATTTAGAAAATACTGATTTATTGACTTCGATTGTGTGTTTCTGATATAATAGATCATACAATTTAAAGCATTTTTGCAACTGGAACTATGTGTCTCTGGCTAACGGTTCAGGAAATAGCCATTGGGCACGGTTAGCACAAGACACCCTGTGTATTAAAAGCGTATCATAAGCCACGCGTCTTCCTGAAGTTGAAAAGAGTATCATTATTCATGAGTGTACCGTATTTTCCTTCCTTGTTTCGTAAAACACATTTTTGGAATCGAAATCTGTCTTACAATCGCCTACCAAAACACTTTTACAATCTTCGCCAAGAATATTCCAACTGTACTTCACCATTTTAAATACTGTTTGAAACGTGCATCCTAATCCATGAGTGTGCCCTGTTTGTCTTTCTTGTTTCACAAAACATATCTTCAGAATTGAAATCTATATTAAAATGGCCTACTAAAACTGTTTAACTATATTCGTCAGGCGTATTCTAGAATAAACTTCCCCTCCGTAATACAATCTAGGGTTTGCCAGTTTCTAGCCAAAGATATCGCCAAACCAGATGCAATTTTGGAGACTTATTTTTTGGCGCCAGTCTCTGCGATAAATCATCAGAAATTGCAAATCTGTCTACAAAAATATGCCCTCAAATTATATCGACAGAAAATACCGGAGTGAACGAAATAGCACACTCGTGTTAAAAACTGTGTTCGAATATTCAAATGTGTCAAGTTCTTAATAGTGTTCTAATGTATTGCTGCTCTACGTTAACATCACTATTAATGTTTTACGAGCACGGAATCTCTGAAGGTTTATGAATTTTAATTTGTTATGAGTAAGATACATTTGCCAAATTTGACTCTGACAAATTTATTCCCACTATCATATTTCAGGATCAACTATTCATGATTCTTCCTTCTTTTCTTTTTTTATCAAAGGATATAAATGTCAGTTAAATACCCTCTAAAATGTCAGTTAAACATAACGTCTGCGGCACAGTGTCAGTTAAACATAATGAATTATGCTCAAGCTAACGTGAATATAGCTGTGAGATTTTTCAACTTGTCTTCCACTCATGGCAGGAGGGAAAAGTAGTTATTGGCCTAATAGTGTTACAAACGACTTTGCTTTTTGCGCTTCAAAAAATATGACTCGTGTTTTCATTAAAGTGGGTACAATTAGTATTAAAGTTGTATGACTGCATGTAAATACAGGGCGAAAATTCTTGATCTTTATGAAAAAAAAATCTGGAGTGACTCCACTCGACTTTCCGAACACTTACGATTAAGATCATTACCAAGCATTTAAACAAATTTTAATCGATGAATATTTCAAACATATATACCAAATTGAAGCAATCGAATGCACCGTTTAAACGCTAGCGCACTTTCAAGAATTTCTCCCCATATGCCATAAAGTAAAAGAAATCTTTGTCGCAGTCCTGTAGAAAAACTATAATTCCTATACACATCAAAATCAATACCGGTCTTATAATGGGGGTTTATAACATATATACCCAATTTGAGCTCAATCGAATGTATCGTTTAAACGCTAGCGCACTTTCAAGAATTTTCTCCCCATAGGCCATAATATAAAAGAAATCTTTGTCGTAGCCCTGTAGGAAAAATATAAGTCCTATACACACCAAAATCAATACCGGTCTTGCGACGGTGGTTTATAACTTATATACCCAATTTGAGCTCAATCGAATGCCCTGTTTGAGCTATCGTGTTCACTCACACACACACACATACATGCATACATACATCTCGTAAAAATAGCATAAATGAATTCAGAAAACCTCAAAACGTGTCAATACAGCAAAATCTCGAAGTCGAATTTTTTCATGATTACAATACTTTCCTTACATGGTACATGTTCGGAAAGTAATAAATAACCTTATAACTTTTGAACCTTTGGAAGGATTCAAATGAAATTTGACTATTAAATGCAGGTCATTTTTACTTTCCGAACTCGACTTTGCGATTTTTATGTATTGACACGTTTTGAGTTCTTCTGAATTCATTTATGATATCTTTACGGTGATGCATTTATGTATATGTGTGTATGTGAGTGAACACGATAGCTCCTAAAACGCCTATTCAATATAGCTCAAATCTGGTATGTATATTATAGACCCCCATCGCAAGATCGGTATTTTATTTTGATTTATATAGAAAAAAAAATAATTGCCGGGTTACAAAAAATAATTCTTAAACATTGCGGCCTATAGATGCAAATTCTAGGAAGTGCGCTAGCATCTATACGATGCGTTCGATTGAGTACAAATTAAGTACGCATACTACAGGTCACTGACTTACATACTGTATAGATTTTGGTGTGTGGGGGGACTGACAGGTTTTGTACAGGGTTACAAAAAATAACTCTTAAACATTATGGCCTATAGACGCAAGTTCTTGGAAGTGTGCGATCGTCTATATGGTGCATTCGATTGAGCACAAATTAGGTACGCATATTATAGGTCACTGTCTTACATATCGATTTTGGTGTGTGTAGAGATTACAGCTTTTTACAGGGCTACCAAAAAGTATTCTTATACATTGCGGCCTATATACTCAAATTATTTGAAGTTAATTTGCGTCTAAACTTTATGTCCGATTGAGGTGAATCAAATTTACTTAAACACTTGGTAAAGATCAAGTTTTCGGAAAATCAAGAGGAGTCCCACCGGAATTTCTTTAAAGCATGCGCTGTCTGCTCCTGTTCATTTTTCAATAAAAATGTCGAAATACAGTATTTCTGTCCGTATGTCGATCATTAAGGCCTGCCAACTATTCGAGAATAACAGCCCGATTGTGTCGCAAAGGAAATTTACGACAGAGTGCAAGCTGAAGAGAACTGTTAAATGTAATAAAAGTGTATTAACCCTTTGAGGCGCAACCCTTTCCCAATGCTGAAAAAAGGGCTGCCGTTGCCACCGCTCGACGTAACTACCAGCAAGATGGCGGACGATCGAAACGTTCATCGCGTGCCACAGAACTAGAGACCCTTTTTTTGACGCAGCTGACTGTGCGCGATGAACGTTTCGATCGGCCGCCATCTTGTTGGTAGTTAAGTCGAGCGATGGCAACGGCTGCCCTTTTTTCAGCATTGGGCAATCTATCCGCCTGTTCTCACATTCTTCCATTTTTCAGCAGATGTCAGTGTTGCTAAAAATAATCCTGACAATTTTTTACTGGAAATGGCGTGCTAAAAAGTAAAGGATTCTCGTGGAGCTATGTCACCCGCAATTATTTTTATAGAAATCAAATCTGTTCTTCGTGACTGGCAACAGTCAAAACGTCAGAGTTTGGTGTTCCCAGAGCGGGAACACTGCGCGTTAAAGGGTTAAGTTATTAAATTATATTAATGTGCAACTTGTATACAAGGATGTTCCAAAAATAAATTTCGCAGCTCCTTTCAAAAAAAAGAGAAAAAAGAGAAGATGGTACAACTGGTGAAACAAATAATCGCCATAAGATCAGCACCTATCGCTAGTTCAACAACAGAAAAATCATCAGCAGAAAAAGAATGACGCATGCGCAAGCACGGAAGAAGAGGGAGTTGCAGCAGACCGGCGGTTCTTGTACAAATCACGATGACTGACAGGCGTGTGGCAGACACAATGTGTTATTAGTCAATGGAAGTGCGTGCCGTTATCCTGCATGAATGTGGTCACTGGCCGACAACACAGTACCACAAACAGCAAAGCTGCCACAAGATCGTATTCATCGTTTCGGATGTTAGGGATTGCACACCCGCCCTACAGCCCTGGTCTTAACCCATCGGACTTTCACCTGTCCCCAGCACTGAAAGTCACTCTCTCGGGAGTCGCTTCCAATACTATGCTGAAGTGAAGCAGGTTGTGCGAGAATTCCTTGCATTGCAGGGTACCGTGTTTTGCCATATACCAAAGCCCCAGTCCCATTGTTGAGTTCCTCTTCTTTGCCTAAAGCACACGTATCAGGCAATGCTTGTATTCCGCTCGTAAGTTTAGACGGCCCGCGAGGAAGTGTCGTGTTGCCTCACGCGCTGTGTTTCTCACCAACTGTATACCCACCTTTAAGTACCCTATTTTTCACAATGGAGGGTCTTATTTTGTAATCCTTAGCTACCTATATCAATTTTGTTTGGATTGAAATGGATGAGTGTTTCTAAAGCACGCTTTAAACAACGACTGCGCGTAGTGCGTTATGTATTGAAATTCTTTTGCGTGCTTCTGTAAAAGAATTGTAAATGTTCTATACACCATTTTTAATATTAGTGTATTGTCATTGATTCCTCATATGCCTGCAAAATCTTATGTTAATTGGATTCCTAGAAGTGGTTGAAAATTGAAGTACAAGATTGCATTACATTCATAGATACAAGAGAAAGTAATAAAAGCGTGTTAGTAAAAATACAATTCGAATCTGAATATGTCTGGTAATTTTTCTAGATACTAGAATGTTTTTAAATGGTACAAGCCAGCAATCTGTCCAGTATACGCTGACCCGTGCAAATTCACGTTTAACCAAATTATACCTAAATAATAAATCGCATGTTAATATGCGCCGCTCATTGTAAATAAAAACTTTGCATGGATTGCTTCGTGGCTGACCAGTGCAACCTGAAGTCCAATACTGGTTGGTGCATTAGGTTTTAAGGCATAACTTGCTGTGAAAAAAAAAAAAAAAACACGGTTAGCTGATGTCCGCTCGTTTACTAATATTTTCCTTCTAGTATATACACCCAATTCTGTAACCTTACCATTATGAGAGCTAAAAACTGTTATGAAAACATTAAAAATTCTGGTTAATTCTTTATAATTCCCCGTACATTACCCATTTGTAGACATTATGTGTTTATATTTCTGATCATCGGAAATCGTAACGCCGTACGAACTATCTCGAACTAATAAATGCACTGTATGAGCTTCACTTATCAACTACATTGCTGCACATTCTTCTTCTTTTTTTTTCCGAATTAGGAGGCGATTCTCTTCCTTTCCGTAAATGAATACGGAAAAAAGCCTCCTAAATAAACAATTTCCATCCCCTTCTATCTTAGGCAAATTATATGACTCATCTAAAGACATGATTATTCACTTACCACTCAAAATCGTGAGTAATAAATATAAGATTATCCGCATTTAGAGACAGGTTTTCTCGTTAATCAATCTTCCAGCGAACTATGAGTGAGCTAGGGTCGAGAATACGCGCATGCTCAGACACTGCCAAAAAGCGCCTTATGAAATTACATTCGTATGTGTGAAGACAGGCTCAGACAGTATCAAGGCCTCACCATGGCACATTGGTTGACACTGTAAATGGTAGATGGCCGAAGTGTGAAGGTCCCGGGTTCAGGTCGTATCGATCTAACAGTCTGGGAGTTTTGGTAGGTTTTTTGCCATGCACGTTAGAACCCCTTAGAGAGTCCTTCTACCAAGGCATCCCCCATACTTGGCAGTTGCCCTAGAGTAGCGTTGCCATAATCACACAAACAATCAGAGAGTATCAGAATGATAGAATCTGTTGGCAACTTTATGTCTTTTAAGATATGAGATGCAACAGAGAATTTACCAATCTGAAGAATTGTGAAAAAATAAAAATAAATAAAGAAAACATTTTCACTAATTTAATATAGTTTTATTCTTTCACAAATTCAGTGTTCGCTATGAATATTTTGCAAAGCAACGATATTTTGAAACATAATCTAAAAAATGATACATCTTTCTATAAACATAAATTCTAACGAAATAATTCTAATAAAAACATTTATATGAATGTATCTTTTCCAGTTTTGGAAAGGATATTTCCAATTCAAATTAAAAAATATATTGTCCGTGTTATGTTCTTAGTATGGGTTTTAAAATAAAAATTTTAAATATTATTCATTGTCATAGTACTTCTAAAAATAAAAAATAAGAAGTTTGAATAATCGAATGTTAATAAAAATGGCTAAATAAAATCTGTTACAATTCTTTCCTTACATGACACATGCTCGGAAAGAAGAAAAAAAATGGGAACGGTATGATTCCGACTAACATCACTAGGACTGAAAGAGCCAAAGATTAATTTAAAAGTACTACACTTTTTTTTTAAACTATGGAATTTTTACTGAAACTCTATGAAATTGCATTTCGATGAAATATAGAAAGATATAGAAGAATTTCTACGTGTCATTTTGTGCATGCATATTCGTTATTTTCTTATAAACTGTCGTTTTTCAGCATTTCTTGTCTTCAGAACTGCAACTTTGAAAAATCATCTCTATATTCATTTTCACGTTTTCTTTGATATGTCACTTTGCTAGCAAAATAAGTTAAATCAATTAGCTTTGAAATTCTGTCGATTTCGGAATATAATGTATGAACGTGTCTCTCTAGTTCCTTTGCAAGGTGACGGAATCAAAGTGTGTTTGCACCCGTAACTCTAGAACAAGTTACTGTGCTTCATCACCGGGCGATACAGTAGTAGTCGTAGGTTCTGGTTTCTCCAGCTGAAATAACAAAAAAAGATAAATCATACAAAAAGCATTGATTATAAAAAAACTTTCTGACACAAATGGTCTGCTTGAATAAATATTACAAAATTAGTAAATGAAGCCCGTTGTCACGGGCGTAGCTATAGCTTTCACACGGGAGGGTTCCAGCTAATGGGAGGGGGGGGTGTCCATTCTTACTATAAAATTTGATTGACAATCAATTTTACAGTTAATATATGATAAAAATTTTCAATAGCACTAAAAGTTTTTTTATTCTTTTGTAGTAAACTGTATTGTTATGCATTGAATTAGAAAATTTACAAAATAATAATTTTTTTTAATTTAAAGTTTTCAACATTTAAATAAAATTTAAGTTTTTTTACCGTGCACTATTTTAAGTGATAAATTCAAAAGGTCAATGTTTCGCTATAATTAGCGTTTGTTCGTAGACTAAGAGGGAGGGGTGGGTCCAGACCCCCTAACCCATCCACCCCCCACCCCCCATTATATAAGTTTAGTGCTTGTTGTGGAGGCAATTACAGCGGCCGCTAGGAAAAGCACTCGGCAAACATATGTCTACACAATATATTTGATCTTTGTATATTTAAAAGAAATAATTTCATACTCAATTTTTATTACTATATATACCGAAATCGGAATTGCAATTTTTCTGAAAACGTGCGAACACTTTTCACATTCGAAAAAATTCGTTTCGCTGGGAATATCCCCCTCTTAAATCAGTGTTTCATGCGGAGGAAATCATCCTTATTTCTGAAAAGAAGTTAAACTGGGTTATCTAGAAAAACTATTTTAAAAGAAATTGAATAGCAATTTTCCCTTCAAAGTCTGATATCCGTTATTTCAGCATGACGTCATTATCACTTGTCAGGGGCGTAGCCAAGGGGGGTCATAACCCCCCATGAGGAATTTTTTGCCATACAAAATGTATATTCTTCACTCCCTTATCGCGCAGCTGTATACATACATGTGAGTTGCAGAAGTCGTAAACCCTCCCCCATGAAAAATTTCTGCCTATGCCACTGTCACTTGTTGTCACGCAAATGATTAACTTTTTGTACTCTCGGAAATAAATTAGAGCTCAAAATAGCGAAAAATCGCTTGAAAATTAGGGAATGGGTGGATTTTCAGATTTTTAAAGCAGCGCGGATTATTTTCTTAATTTTTACGCATAATTATGAAAAATTTCAAATGGATCGTACAAACAGTGAAGTTTTTATTACTTTTTTTTTTTTGTGCTTAACTTTTTAATCTTTTTGTAGTAATGATGGTAAAAGTTTTATCTTGGAGTGGTTGAACCAGAATTATTCCACAGTCAGTGAGTCAGTGATCAGCGTAACTATATAGTAGGATTTCCTATATTAAAAATGGGGGGAAATAATAAGGGAGCAGATGGATTTTTAGGTTTTTAAAGTAGCCCAAATTTTTCTCTATAAACAAATTACATAATTTTGAAAAATTTCAAGCCGATTGCAGCGACAGTAAGAATTTTATTACGTTTTCCGAATGTAATTTTTTCTTTTGAGTAATGACAGTGAAAGTTTTGTTTAGAAATGGTACTGACCGGCATTGTTCCAAAGCCAGTGGTGAGTGTAACTATATAGTTACACTTACCACAATTTTGAGCTGTTATAGAAAATTAAACAATCACGCTAAAGCATTTTAATGAATTACTGTCGTAAACTTTGGGATTGTAATAGATATCCCTGGAAAAATATACAAGGTGCCCCAAAAAGGTGGTAACACACTTTAACTTGTTATCTATTAGAGATAAGTGTGCAAAGTAACTTTTAAAAATGTTTAAAATAAGGTAGGTAAAAAGAGAACTATCAGAAAAATATCTTCTCGTTATTTTTTTTAAAGTTACACCTTTATAAATTTATATACAACCCCCCGAACAAAAAAAAACAAGACCGCAAATTATACAATACTGCATCAAAGTATATTATCTATCTTTTTTTTTATTAGAATATCCTTAAAATTAAATGAATAAAAAGAGTTTAGAACAGTTACTCCCGAGGATGTAGTCATGGGCGCCGGCAGCATAGGGCAGGGAGGGGCAGTTCCCCCCCTGGATTTTTGTATGCAGTGTTTTCCCTTGCTTTTTTGTTCTTTTCAACATGGTAACCATACGTTGAAGTAGTCTTTGCCCCCCCCCCTGGGAAATATTCTGGCGGCGCCCATGGATGTAGTATTAGAATCACTTTGCCTACTCCTGTAAGTGAAAACATCTGTCTTTCATATGGAAAATTAATTACAGGGTGTTCCAAAAACACTCACCTATTTTTTTTTCCTTAAATATTCATTATAGAAACACAATAAATTTGAAAGTTACGGTAAAAAAGGTACAGAATTTTATGGTATCTATTAAAGTTTTCTCTAAATTAAATCTAAATTAACACAAAATAAAATTTTTATGCTGTCCCATACTAAAAAAATTCTAGTTAGTAAAATGTGCGCCATGTTTTAATTATGCTGCAAAATACCCGTCTTTCAACATAAAAAGACTCTGCGATATGAATATAAATATATGTTCACTTAAAACACTTTTCACAGTATCTCTCTAAGAGAAAAAATCATACAGTGGCGGATTAATGCAAGTTTGTCGGGGAGGGGGGACGGTTTGTTTGTCGGTGGGGGAGGTTGGTTAGAAGATTGACATTCCGTTTTATGGAAGTAAAATAGGATCTTTTACATTAGTTTCTTTTTTCTCGGAGGGGGCGGTAGGCCCCTCCGCCCACCCCTTTTAATCCGCCCTTCTGCCAAGGAAATAAGGTCAAAATAAATAAGCTCTTAAAATTTCACATTTGTATCTCCAATAGTTTTGTCTGGTCGTTCAGTGAGGGCATATTTTATATAGAGAGATAGCATGCAATTTAATGCATACGATACATACTTTAACATCCATATCGATTTGCGCAATGGCGGATTAATGCAAGTTTGTCGAGGGGGGGGTTAGTTTGTCGGTGGGGGCGGTTAGTTAGAAGATTGACATATACATCCATTTTATGGAAGTAAAATAGGATCTTTTACATTAATTTCTTTTTCTTCGAGGGGGGCGGTCCCCCCCTCCGCACCCCCCCTTTAAATCACATTAAACTAAACCACGTTTCAAGAACTGTACACAAAGTACGGAAAAAAACAATGATTGCATATATGCATAATACTTTTGTTGTTATTCGTTTTGTATAAGCCCTTACTAACTTTGTTTAAGCATATCTCTCAACCTTTTCATGATAAAAAATTCAAATGTTGTGCATCACTTAATTATTATATGAGGCACATTTTATTAGTTGGGATATTTTTTTGGGGGGGTCTTATAACAATTTAAATTTTATATTCGTTATATTTAATCTCCTGAAAATTTTATTCGATACCATAAAATTATGCACATTTTTTATGCAACTTTTTACCTAAGTTTAACTTTTATAATCGGTTTTTAAGAAATAAAATCCTAGGTCAGTGTTTTTGGAACGCTATGTATATATATGTATATATATATATATATATGTGTGTGTGTATTAATAACGTAAACTGAACGTAATGTAATGAAATTTTTACGGGACATGATTGCTATGTATACCCAGGTCGGATAAAACGGAGTATTTGCAAACTTCCAACACAGTTATTTTACATTAAAAATTGCTTATGTTTGAAACTAAAAGGCTAATCCATTGTTTAAATAAAATTTTAACCAATTTACACTCGTAAATGTCGCGCTGTGAAGAGTATAAGAAATAATTTTGGTTGGTTCAACTTTTCCAAGTGCGTACATACTTACGGAACACATTAACTGAAATTTAAAAAATAAATAAAATATCGACCCCGAAAAAAGAGCCTCCGATACTGATCAGATTGATTATTTTGAATTTTCTTTACAGATTAAAGATGTGCACAAAAAAGAGTGTCTTACCAAAAAAACTTCAAAACCCGTCTTGTTACAGTTACTAATATCAGCACAGTCATCCATGTTGATTTTTGACAGCAAATGACAAGTTCTGGTCAAATTTTCAGATGCTTCAGGTAAGTCTTCTACGTACAGCCTTTCCACAGCCATACCTATGCATTCCGATTCTGCTTGGCATTCTTTCAGGCACGTTAATATACGTCCATCTTCTGGTGTGCCTAAAACCCAGTCATCATGATACTTATCTCTAAAAGAATAATAGTAGGTCCTATATGAAACATCCACTACTGGCATCACTAATGGCAAAATAATTAAATTTATCGATACGAATATTAATAACATTTCGTTATTTTAAGCAGGAAAATGAAGGAAACAATTGAAAAAGAAAATCGTCTGCCAATTAAGTGTTATAAAATATGTATATATGTATTGATATTTGTAAATAAATATTAAATGGTATTTAATCCAAAAAATGTTTGGCAAATTAATTATGCATGAAAGTTAAAAAAGAATTATTTCAAATGACATATCCGTGGGAAAATTCCTTCAGTCGGTGTATTCTCAACATATGTTCTGCAGATGTGTGTTGTTTTTAGAAACTCGTGCAAAACCAAATCGTAGTAACCTAGGGTAACTGGCGAAGTGCACAAACAATATTAACGTGACCTGCCTTAGCAACATATAGCAGGAATGTGATTTATAGACTCTCGAATAAATAAACATTTTAGATGAAATGAAATCTGGAAATGTGTGTGTGTGTCTGCAACAACCGACACATTTGAAAAATTATCCTATTTCGTGCCGGGAATTCTTCTTCTAACAGCTTGCACGTAACGGTGAATTAATAAAATGAACTTCGAAAGTAACAGCACACGGAATCTTTGAAATATGACAGTATTGCCTGCTGTATTTCAAACACAAATCAGACTTTAATCGGATTACAGTCGTAAAGAAAGGATAGCTTACCATTAAAAAAAAAAAGAAATTTTAATAGAGAATGCGAAAGTTTTCAGATGCTGATTAATATTCGTTCCGCAAGCTGGATTTTTCAAAAACAAGTCATTTTGTATGAGAAAGCAATGTTCTTTTTTATTAAAAGCATTAATGGAGGGTACTTTGGCAAATTGATTATTTTAATCATACTGATGTATAAAAACAAATAATTAAAACAATTCTACAGGGGTAGAATAAAATAAAGCAATATTACGCTAATATTTGATCCACGGAAAATACTATCAGCATATTATATCTAAATATAAAGGAAGATATCCTGATTGACGTATCAACGCCCGCCAAATCTATTGGAGATACCGACATGAAATTTTAAAAGCTTGTGGATTTTGTGCCCAAGATTTCATTTAAGAAGCGATTTTTAAAAAATTCTCACCCAATCGGGGGTTCCGGGCCAAACCGTTCTTTTTACCTTTTCCTGCATATCTAAAAGGAAAAAAAGAGATAACCATAAAATTCGTGCTGTAAAATATAACTAACATAAATAACAAAAAACAATTTTTAGGTTTTTTTAGAATTCGCACTCAGAATGCGAAGCCAAGGCGTTCTTTTCACTTTTCCCTTCATATCTCAATAGGGGATGCGATGGATTTAGGATAAGGGTGGGGTCCTAAATGTCTTTGGTCCTAACCCGTACATAGGCGAAGTTTTGGAGAAATCCACTGAAAACTCCGCTCGGTTAGGTCAACGGACCTGTGTTTGAACAAGGCAACTTCCGCCTACCAGTTGACTGCGCAATGTGCTGAGCCACTGACTCTTGGGGCGAAATTCTTGCTTTAAAATGTAGCGAATACAATTGCTAAAAATTATTTTCAGGGTATTTTAGAATTTGCATCTGAGAGCGAGTAAGGCCCAAAACATTGTTTTCCCATTTCCTTTCATAAGTCAAAGTATAAGATGATAGTTACATTTCAAATCAAGAACTTTATGGATAACAGAAATACCTAATAGTCATTTTTAAGGTTTTTTTTTTTATATATAATTCGTACCCAAACGAGTATGGGAAGCCAAAACATTCTTTTCGCATTTCCCTTCAAAACTGAAAGAAAAATTGAAATAGCCGTAAAATCCATTCTTTAAATTGTAGCTAACAAAAATATCTAAAAGTCATTTGCAGGGTTTTTTTAGAATTCGCACCCAAACGGGGATGAGGAGCCAAAATTTTCTTCAATAAAAATAATTCTTTAACGTTCTTTTCGCATGCTAGTTCATACCACAAAGAAAAGCAGTGTAACTAACGACCTATAAACGTAAAGTATCCTTTGAAAAAAGTGTACAAGGCCCGATTTTTAACTGTCCCGAAAGCTAATTGTTGGAACGACTCCGAGAAAGTGAATAAGCTGACTGCTTCCCTTAGCGGAGACGCAATAAACGTATTGCAAACCATTGGAGAGACCAAGATTGGAGACTCGCCATCACCATGGAGCTCAAATTCGCACAGAAGTGTCAGAAGGAATATAGCGAATACAACTGAGGTCAAGAGTGCAGAGACCTGGTGAGACCCTTCAAGAGTTGGCTTTGGACATAGATAGGCTGTGTCATCTAACCTACGTCAACTTTTCTGATAATGCCCGAGAAATTACAGTGCAGCATTTTATTGAAGATTTCTGAGACTCGGAAATACAGAAAGCATTGATCTTGGCGGATAATAAAGATTTCAGGTCCACCCTCGTATTCACTGTGAAGTTGGAGGTAGCTCAGTCGGCCGTGAGAAACGATCGACATGGTGTAAGAGCTGAGGCATTCCCTGAGCGTACTCATCCCGAAATAGAAGGCGTAGTACAGAAAGTACTAGAAAAACTCTTCCAGCGAAAAGTTCGATCAGAGCCAAGGAAAGCGAAATGTTGGAAGTGCGACGGCGATAGGCATTTAAGGAAATACTGCGATGTACTAAAGTACTGTTGTCGTGTGGCTCGAAAATTTCAGCACATCACAGAAGCACCAGGACAAAGGCAGGAAAGAGAAGACCTTGCGGAACGGAGGCTGGGAGATATCCCAAAGCCTCATTTGAAAGTATTGCAGATTTCTTCAGTGAATGGCGGCAATGATGGACTCTTTGTACTGGGATACGTCAATGGTTCTTCGTGTCCAATGGTCATCGATACCGCAGCTAACGTACCCATCATAAGAACTGATCTAGCTAAGAAATTAAATTTAAAGACTGGACTCCGCTCTCGCTGACCCTCCAGACTGTGACTGGTGAGAAGATCGAAGTGGGCGGAAAAGCAAGCGTAGAAGGCATTTCCACCACTTGGAAATGCCAGATACGATCATGTGGGGCATGTCGCCAATATTATGGACTCTTTTATTCTCGGACTGGACTTTTTAAAGTAACACAATTTTAGACTTAAATTTAGCTTAGCTTAGACAAAAATGTTGTTGTTGCTGTTGTAACTAATGACCTCTGACAGCCGAGGAACGGTGCCAGGTTCCATATGGAAAGGTGATGGGTCGAGGGTCGGCTTTAAATTTAATGAGCCCCAGTGGGAGGAAGTCAGACTAAGCTTGTGTCCCTCTAGATTTGAACCAATTCCGGATGAAGGACCAACCGTCTGAAATCGGCACCCCCCCGGACATTGGAGCCATGACGGATTTTACGTGCACCATCTCCCATTAGCGTACTCTGTCCCACAGCAGCCCAACCGCAAGAGGAGTTCACCCTCTCAATCACTGGCCAAGCCGGGTACATCTTCACCTTCCATGTTCTTACGGAGTTTGGTGACTAGGCCACCGAAGTGGTTTGGTGACTAGGCCACCGCTGGACAGACTTTATAAATAATGAGCTTCGTTCAGACAGAAGAAATATCTGTTTTCAACATTAAAAATGAAGCCGTTTTCTCTATTCAGCAAATAATAGCCCAGACTGATATCACTCTACCTACTATCTGATGTGCACTCTACTATCTGATTCTATAATTTGTGAACACAGTGGTGCTACAAAGGTTTAGGCCTTTTGTATCACTTTTGGTATCAGAAAAAATCGACTTAGGTATCAGTTTTGCAGGCTTTCGTATCAGAAAAAAGTCTAATTTTGTATCAAATTTGCAGACTTTTGTATCACAAAAAAAAAACTACTTTTCTATCAGTTTTGCAGACTTTTGTATCAAAAGTATCTACTTCTGCAAATTTTTGTGTTTAAAAAGAAAAAGAAAATTCTATATTTATCAATTTTGCAGACATTAGTATTGCTTACATATTATGTAATATTTATGTAATTTATTTATTTTTTCTCGGGGGGCGACCCCCCCCCCGAGAAAAAAGAAATTTATGTAAAAGATGCTATTTTACTTCCAGAAAATGGATGTATATGTAAGGTGACCATACGTCCCGTTCTGAACGGGACAGTCCCGTTTTTAGGTGACTTGTTCCGTTGTCTCCTGCACAGCTTTGGAATACCGTAATGTCCCGTTTTAAGAAAATGTCTCCTGCAATGTCCCGTTTTTAGAAAGAGCAACCCACGGTAACGATTTCAATAAAGGCCGCTAAAAATCTAAAATCATCCAACGGCAGTGTCTGTATAAGAAAAACCTCCCTCCCCTCTCGAGACGCAAAGAAAAGGCCGGGGGAATGTATTGTTTTCGTGTTTGTTCTTTTTCTGTCAACTATTTCAATTTATTTAATTTTTATTTCTTTTTCTAAAGTCATGCTCCTATTTGCTTATCCGCCCCCCCCCCCCAATCTCCACTGTATTTTCCCTTTTCACTCTGGTTTTCTAAGAATTTTTTTTCCTTCGGAATGACAACTTCCTTTTTTCTACGTGTCCTTTCCTTTTCATTTCTCACTTTCTTACCTTTCTGCCTTGTATCGGATGGTGTTTTTGAAGTCGAAGAAGGGCCTACCAGTTGTACCACTCGAAACGTACGTCTTGCACTATTTTTTATAGTATATGTGTGTTCCAGGAAAGTTTTTTTTTTTGCATTTTATTTTGATATTAACATTAGCACAAGCTTTTTTGCGCGTTTTCTTAACAACTAAAAAAGATACCCAAACCTGTAAATTCAGTCTCCCTACCTACACCATACCTTAAAAACAGTAGCTATCCAGTTTTAGGAAGAAAATAAATACACTATTTCCAGAAAAGTAGTAGATGTCCCGTTTTGAAGGAAGAAATAAATGGTCACGTTATGTATATGTCAATCTGCTAACTGTCCCCACCGACAAACTAACCGCCCCCCCCCCCCCCCGACAAACTTGCATTAATCTGCCACTGCTGCCCAAGAGAAGGTAAAAAGAATAATATTGTTATTAGTAAAGCTGATTATTATTATTTTTTTTTAAACTGGACAGTTTCAAGTCATTGTTAGTAAAGATTGGTCGACATAAATTTATGAACGACCCAAGAAACCATGGTCTAAAATGAACTGCAAAAAATTGTGCTTAATTGATGAGCGAGCTGAAAAAGAAGGAGGAACGAGAAAAGAGGTCATATATAGGCTGAGAAAGTCGTGCAAGGAAGCTAAAAATAAAAATTAGTTTTATATAAATTACTAGCTGCGTTCCCGTTCTTCGCACGGTAGGAAATGAAAATTTTCCTTACATGTGTAATTCGAAATTATTAGTGATGTGGAATTAAAAAAAAAAAAAAAAGAGCAAAATTATTTGACTCTTAATGTAAAGTTTGTTTCAGGAGTACTAACCTGATCATTGCAGTATAATGACTCAAAAAACTACGTCAGTGTCATTCACTATCAAAAAAGTGGAAAGCTTAATGGTTTGCAGAGAACTCCTGGCTTTCAAAATGTCTTATTTCTACATCATACTGTTTTTTTAGGGTGTTGTAGCATTAAATACCTAAGACACTTCATGGAATGGACAACCATTTATTTCTTTACGAACATGTACCATATAAGGAAAGTATTGTAATCATGAAAAAATTCGACTTCGAGATTTTGGTGTATTTACACGTTTTGAGGTCTTCTGAATTCATTTATGCTATTTTTAAGAGATGTTTTTAAAATAGCTGCGCACCCGCTCTTCATACGGGAAGAAGCGAATATTTTACTACTAAAATCATATCTGCATGTAACAAAACAGAATTTCATTTTTTAAAAAGTTCAAGTAATCTCCTCTGTTGAAATTACTGCGGGATATATTAACGCAAATTAGAATTACTTTTCGTTTAGTTGGTTGTAAGACATCCGTTGAAAAAGGATAAACACTTTTAATTTCATGAAATATTTATTAACGTGGTACATTGCGATTTATTCATATTATCTTTGCAAATCTAATAATACTACCTATTACGTACATTAATACTATCTATCTTCGCTTCTCCCTCGTCAAGGCTAAAAGAAACAGCTTAGATTATCTGGCTTCAATGGGATCTTTTGATTCTGTGGCGATTCTTTACAATTTACGCATTAGCATAAATAATAATCATTTCACATAATGGTTGCCATTAAGGAAACTCTCCATATATATTTAATTTATACATAGTTTTATCAGATTGGCGTATTTGGCGCCGCAAACCATTTCATCTTACTGTGGGGAGAAAATATCCAAGGGGTGCCATTTTAAATATTCATGTATCTAATATAGCGATATCTTTTATATCCTCCGTAGTCCTGTCTCCTGAAAAACATCAAACTGTGTAATCTCGAGTTGCAGAGTTTACAAATTTCACGCATTTTTTTTTAATTTATGACGTCACTGTTTGACTGCCGAAAAGGATACCCCGGTAGGTTGGGGGAGTTAATTTCGATATTTCGCATAGTAGTTTTCAAACGGTATCTTTAAAACTTTGCGTTATGTAGGACCTTTATGGAGGAACGTAATTCAACGTTAAAATAAAACTAGACTCGCAACCTGCATGCGTATGTTAGGCAACGCCTGCGCTAAATTAAATGCCAAAAATAAAAATAGTAAATAGAAAAATTTTAATATATCGCGCTTTGAAACGAACTTTGTAACTTTTAAAATGAACATTTTTAGCGCGGTGAAAACATTTCAATTTTTAAATAAGCACCGGATTAAAATACCACTTCTAATAATAATAATCGTGAATTTCTTAGTTTATTTCTACAGTAAATTTTAATCAAAATATCGTCTCCCTGTTTTGAAAATAGATCTGGAATAAATGAGTTAAAATTATGGCGTAATTTTTACGTATCTTAAAGCATTTGACGTCATAGATCCTCACTTGCGAATTGAAATTCTGATATCCCATTTAAAAACTCGATTGGTTAAAAAAACCTTTTTTTCTAATCCTTTCTGTGGCAACAACCGAACATAAATTCTCGTGCCGTGATCGCAATGTAATGAATGGCGTAAGATCGCGTTGATGCTGTTAAATTCTAAACATTAGGCTGCATTAAAATTCATAAAAAAATCATCTAATTTACATAATTTTTTCGTTTTTATTTTAAAAGAGGGAGAAAAGAATGTTTCACGATTTGTCAAAATATCTAAAAGTTATGACGGATAGAATTCAAGATGCGACAGTTTTAAAATTATTTTACGAAAAAAAATCGCGAAGCAGATGCTTAGTAAAAAAATTCCTAAAAATCGGTAAATCATGTTACGTATTCAGAACAGACTGTTTTTAAAAGAAAATTTCCTCCTCTATCCGATGATACAAATGCCGTTTTGCTGCGAGCGTAATTTCCGCCGTTATTACGAATTAGGTGAGGAAAAATGCCAAAAATCGCATAAAACATAAAATTAAAAAAAATCTAGGTCGAATTTTGAAAAAATCGCTTCGAGGTGCACAACTACATATTTACATCTTCCCGAGTACCAAATTTGGTGTTTCTAGGTGTAGCCGTTTGTCCGCAACGCTGCCGAGAGACACACACACACACACACAGACACCTTCTTTTATAAGTAGAGAAGAAGAGATGGGACTGAGAGGTTGTTGTGCCGCCTAGTAAGGCCGGCACTGAAAATATATTGTTGCAGAATACTCTGCTAATTCCTGGGTTCGTTGTTCTATCGTTCATTTGCTGTGGAAAGTTCTAGTAAAGAGACCGCTTGTCAGGATGGAAAAAAAACTTTATTCCTTCTAGAACTTCGTCGAACAATCAGCTGTACGAATTTCACGAGCACAATCAGACAGTAATGTGACAGTCCGCTTTGTCCAGAAGTTTTCACAAATGCTGAATTTCTCACACAAAATAAAATACACCCACAGAGAAAAATTCAGTGGAAATATACGACGGATTTCGAAAACAGTCCCTCAAAGCTCATCAATAAAAAATTTACACACAGCACTTCAAAAGACTTGCTTGCTTCAAAAAGCAAGCCATGACACCGTTCACATAGCAAAACAGCGAACTCATCGGAAGCTCGATACTACACTGAACTGGGGGTTTGTCATGCCTGTATTTATAAGTGACGCAGAAGCTACAAGGAGCCTCTAGAAGAATGTATCTCTCGAAGATTCTACATAAAGGGGGACTTTTGATTACGTCATAAAAGAGAAATATTAGGTTATTATGCATGTTAATGCAGAAAAACAAACTTTACAAGCCCCATTGCAAAAATCGCGCCAAATGACTAAAATGTCGCCAAGCTTGGCGACTTCTGGAAAAATATCGCCAAATTTAACGCCAAAAATAAGTCCCCAAAAGTGAGGTTAGCGGAGGTCTAGAAAACGTTATAGAAACCAATAGGGAAACCCAAAACTCCATATCTCGCGTTCTAATTGACCGATTTTGATGCAACAAAATGGAAAACTTAACTATTTGAAGCGTAGAATACGAATTTCAAACTACTTTTAACAGCCAAGACGCAGAACAGACCGAAAATTCGTAACATTGCCCTCTTTTCCGAGGACTGCACGTCCCAGGCAGTACAATTTCCATTTAGGAGGTCACAAAAATATCTACAGTGGTATAACCTTAGCAAGATCTTAACATTATTTAAGAAAGCAATCAATAAACACAATAAGCAAATACACACTAATAAATAAATAATAAACAATTACACGCCAATACGTAATAAATAAATGCACATTAATAAAAACCCATATATTACAAATATGTACACTAAACATGGCGTAAGAGCTGAGTAAAAGAGAATTGAGGGAAAAGGAAGCGAAGAGAGAGAGAGAGAGGAAAGAAGGCGGAATTACACCATAGTGACCATGGTCTAATATTCAATTAATTAATTACAACTGCGGTAAATGGCTAACCGATCGTAATGGACGAGTCATGGTTTAGAGTTAGATGACTTACGAATCCGTAGGACGACATCGTTCAGTCCGTTTAGGACTGTGTAAAGCCAGTCCCACGGCGATTGCAGATTGGGAAACAGGCCTTTCCGTCGAGTAGGAATCCATAGCCAAACCCTGTCACCTACGTTGAACTCGTGTCCGGTAGCCTTCATGTCACAGCGAGTTTTTATCTTCTCCGTGTTCAGGTTGATACGCTCTCTCGCAAAATGATGCACGTCTTCAAACCGTGCCCGGAGATTTTCCACGTACTCCTCTGGCGATGAAGGCGCATCTGGAGGGCGGCTGAACACTAGATCGGCGGGAAGACGAAAATCGCTTCCGAACAGCCTCTGGGAAGGTGAGAAGACGGTAGTCTCATGGACGGCACTTCTATAGGCCAGAAGGAAGAGGGAGAGTTTTTTGTCCCAGTCCTCTTGATTCCTAGATACCAAGAACGAGAGGTTGTTCAAAATAGTGCGATTAAACTTCTCCACCATGCGTCGGATTGGTGATGTAAAGGTGTAGTGTGAATTTTGTCGATTCCAAGAAAGTGACACAATCCTTTGAAAACTGCAGTGGTAAAGTTCGTTCCTTGGTCCGAATGAAGTTGCAGAGGGGTTCTATACCTGGAAATCCATTCTTACACCAGTACCTCTGCTACGGTCGTAGCTTCTTGATCGGGAATAGGAAACGCTTCGGACCATTTAGAGAAGTAATCAATGACAACTAGGATGTACTTCTTGTCATCTGCAGTTCGCGCAAGCGGCCCAAGGATGTTGAGGGCAATTCTCTCGAAAGGCACTCCTACATAGTAACGATTAGGGATCAACCGATACCACATTTTCACCCATAACCGATACTTTACATGATTTGCCTTACCATGGCACAGTGGTTATATGCCACTGAAAATGGTAGATAGCCGAAGTGTGAAGGTCCCGGGGTCAGGACCCATCGCGCGGCTCTCGATCTAACGGTCTGGAGTTTTGGTAGGTTTTCTCCAGATATAAAGAGAATACGCGTTAGAACCCCTTAGAAAGTCCTCCTACCAAGGCACCCCCTCCCCCTTGGCAGATCGCCCTAGTGTAGCTTGCCGTGATCACACACAATCACTTTCCATGATTTAATGCCATTTAAATCTACATCTGTGGGCAACCTTTGCAACGAGAGTGCAGTTTTCGTGAAAATGAATAATGCCATGATGAGCCCATATATAAAAATGTGAACCCAGCAGAAAGCAGTGAATAACTTGAAGTGAGTGCTCAGAATTTATAGTCCTTCATTTCTATTAAGGCCGAATTATTAAAATGCTGAACATAGGGAAATACCTGAAGTATGCAGGTTTGGGATTCTTTCTCCTCGAGTGGCTATCGATCTATAACGGTTTCGTGTGGTTTTTCCTTGATGTATCTGGAAACGCGTTAGAACCCCTCAAAAAGTTCTCCTACCAGTGTTTTTAAGAACTTGCGTTTTCTAGGTTGTCAGACTATCTAGAATGCAGTACGTCATGTTTTTGAATTAGCCGGGTATAATTAAATTCTAATTTTACACTGGGCACAAAACTTTTTTAATAAGTAAAATTTATTTTTAACATCAAACGAAACGAAATTAAAAAAACCCTGATTATGCTGAATACCGAATATTCGGCGGCCGAATATTAAATTTTTAAAAATTTCATTTTAATTGTAAATAAAATGTCGCTTTTCACATTTGTAATTAAATACTAAATAAGACTAATTAAAATTCATTTTATGTTATTCATGTTTTTCTTTTACGCCTCTATGGTAGAAATACTTTTAACACATGGTTTGCCATGGTTGCCACAGACTACATCATACCTTTTCTTAAAACGGTCGATCCAACCATCGGATGCAGAAAAATCTTTTACATTATGCTTTTTGGCAAACTCAAGAGCTTTCTCTTTGATCAGAGGTCCACTAATGGCCATTTTCTTTGCACAAACCACGTTGAACCATTCTACTAGGTCAGATTCAAGAACAGAAAGAGGAGTGTCTTTCAATGACCCTCTTATTTTCGATGATTTTTTGTCACATTCTATTGATGCCTTTTCAATTTCTGCTTGTTGTTTAAATTGTAGCTGACAATGACTTTTTACGAAGTTCTAACGCATATTCACATTACATATGCAGAAGAGTTAGAACTTCATAATACGTGTTAGAACTTCGTAAAAAGTCATTGTCAGCTACAATTTAAACAACGAGCAGAAATTGAAAAGGCATCAATAGAATGTGACAAAAAATCATCGAAAATAAGAAAGTCATTGAAAGCCACTCCTCTTTCAATGTCACTTATCTCATTTATCAGAGAAAACTGGGTCCCAGGAGAGCTAGATGCAAAGCAGTCTTTTACACCCCTTGCCCCCCTTTTTTTTTTACCTTTGGAATCCTTGAATGGGGGAGTACTAACTGCCATCGGAGTATCTTGCCTTCATACGACTTCCATTTATGGTACAGGACTCCCTTTCTCAAGTGAAGCGCGAATTCCATAAAGCCCAGTATTGTTTTCTTGCTGGAGTGCAAGACAATATTTCTTGCCAGCTGGACTAACACTAGATTTTTCCATTAATTTCACAATAGGTTTGGTGTTGCTATCAGCTAACTGGTCCACTCGGATTTTTTTTGTCGAATATGTTTGTTTGGGTGGCTAGAATTTGAGTATCTTGTAAAACTTTTATAAATGATACTTTAGTTATTATACTGAGAAGCAACAATGGCAGTCAAACTGAATAATTTTGAAAATCTGATGCGGAAACTACATTACTTCTTTGCAAGTCTAATAAATCATAAATATTTTCCGAGCACTTCATCTAAACTTATTTTACATGAAAGGATTCATTTGCCAATACAAGGTTTTCAATTTTTCCAATTTTGA
>JAWZYV010019505.1:0-14467 GCA_038373885.1 Cheiracanthium punctorium
ACATGTATGGACATAAATTTAAATTTTAAAATAGCTTTTTACCTTATATGATTACACTAGCTGCGTGCCCGCCCATTCTTCGAACAGTAAGAAACGGAAATTTTCCTCACATGTGTAATTCGAATTAATTCCAGGGATGTGGAATCTAGAAAAGAAAAAATATTTTAATCTTGACTTAAAGTTTGCATCATATGTACTAACATGAGATCATTGCAATATAATGACACAAAAAATATTATGTCAGCGGCATTCGCTATCCAAAAAGTGAAAAGTTTCACCGTTTCAGTGAACTTCTCACTTTGAAAAATGTCTCATTTCCACTTAATGCTGTTTTTTAGGGTCACGTTTCAGTAATAAATACTTCAGACACTACATAAAACAGACACTTTTAAAAAAATTTTAAATTACATCACCCTCTCTTGCAGCCCTTTACAAAAAGAAAAGAGATAAGACTGCGCTATTAATGAATGTCATTTTATCTCTCATCACCCTTTATTGAAAAAATGCGACATAATTTTACATGCATTTAAATACTATTAGTTCACAACAGCTTTAATCTATTGTTACAATATTTTGTAAGCTATAGAATATGCATCACATGTATTTTCCCTAAATAGGTTACATTCATTAAAATTCCAACATAGGGTTACCAGGCAAAATACGCAAAAGATGAGCGATAAAATGACAAAGTCAATTAATATCGTTTTAATATGGCAATAATGAAACTAAAAAATTTGTGGGGTTCAGGGGGATCTACCCCTGACGAGGCTCGAACTGCCAAGTTTTTTTTTTTATAGAGGCTTTAAAATTGTTTTTCTAGATTATGCAGTTTAATTTCTCTTTTCACAAATAAATCAAGTATCTATAAGCGGAAATCAAGCGAAGCAAAGAAATTGTCTGTGTAGACATAAGAATATCTATGTACAGAAAACGAAATCTTTGGAATGGGAAAGTTTTTTCACGATTTCAGAAGAGCGCTGGTTGTAATTGCTTCACAACTGACTTCTAGTCGTATAATAACAGCAGTATTTGGCACATTTTGGCTTCAAGTATAAGGCAATAAACAACAGATGTTCTGTTGGGGTCTGACCCGCAGTAATCTCCTGCATCCGGAAACTAGCGCGTTACGGCGCGGAAGGCGATAACTGTCAACCGCGCAGGAAAATACTTTGGCACCTGGCTCGCGCTGAAGGAAGAGGATTACGCTTGCACTCGCAGTTGGTGTGCATGTAGGATGGCTTAGCTCCAGCGACCGACCAAATGTGGCATGCTTAATTCTTTATCGTTTCAGTGTGTAACATAAATTCGTAGAAGTTTTAAAATAAATATGGTTTAAGTGTTGATATGTGTAATGTTTAATTATTTAATAATTTTGTATTAGCAACCTTCTAAAGACTCACTTTTCGTATTGCATTTAATTGAGCCGTAATGTAACGGCCATCCTTTCTCAGCTGACAGTTCTCTCTCCTACGCTGATATTTTGTTCTCTTCTAGAAAATTCAGCGATCTCTTGGCGGAGACCGTGGCTTAGCTTGGTGACATCATCGCGGCACGGAGCAGCCTGAATGTAGCTTCACGAGATTCCTGAAAAGAAGAAAGGAGGGTAAATAAAGGCTGTAAAATAACTGAAATAAAATAATACTGTGTAATCTAGGAAAACTATTTCAGACGATTTGGGATTGCAATTGTCCCTTCAAAGCCTGATGACAGTGACTTATGTCACTCAAACGACACACTTTATTACTCTCGGAAATAAAATGGATCGGAAAGTACCGAAAAATCTCTCTAAAATTAGGGAACGAGTAGATTTTTATTCTTTAAATGTAGTGCAGATTTCTTTCTACATATTTATGAAAAAGTACAAGAAGATCGTAAAAGCAGTGTAGATGATATTTTGATTTTTAATCTTCTAAAGGGTTTTGTCTGTTGAAATTATTTCCTTTTTACGGTAACCTCTACCCGCGATCCCACTAGAGGAAGCAGTGATCGGAACCCAGACCAGCGCGTCGGAGAAGAATCAGTGGGGTAAAGCTAACCTGTTTCAGCACCGGCTAAACCGACCTCAATTTCCTTATTAGTGGGTGAACAATCCAACACAATACGAATTCTGCTTCATAATGATAGGAAATCCAGAATTTGAAGGGTTAAAACACTTAGGAGTCGTTTTTCCAGATAACGTCGTTTAACTTTTTTTTCATTAAAAATGATCGTCTGCTTGAAGCATCAATACAAGAGGGGTTAAATGCAAACCGAAATCTGTCGAAAAAAGTTAAACGACGTTATCTGGAAAAACAATTTTAAACGAATTGGAATCTCAGTTTTCTCTTCAAAGCCTGTAAACCATGATTGGAGTATGATGTCATTGTCACTCGAAACAGCTTCACTCGAAACAGCGCGTTGTCGAGCAAACAATACACCTTTTTTTTTTTTTTTTTTTTTTTTAAATTTACTTTCGGAAATAAAATGGTGCTGAAAAAAACGAAAAAAAACTTTAAAATAGGGAAATGGGTAGATTTTGAGATTTTTAAAGTAGCGCAGACTTCTTTCTACATTTTTATACGTAATTTTGATATACTTGAAGCGGATAGCACAAACTGTGCAGATGTTCTTTCGCTTTTTTTTTTTCTCTAAAGAGTAATGGCAGTAAGTTTTATCTTCTAGTGGTTGTCCGGAATCGTTATGAGTGAATGATTGATTCAGTGATAAGCGTAAGATCAATTCAAAAAATTACAAAATCTTCAATATTCTCATTAGTAGTTACGTACAATCCCGGCGGTCATTTTGACGAAACAATTTTTGCTTCAAATGTGCTGGCAAACTGTTGCCAAACATCAGTGGCGTATCCATAAATTTTTCATGGGGGGGGTTACGACTACTGCAACTCACATATATGCATACATGTCTGTGATAAGGGAGTGAAGAATATAAATTTTGTATGGCACAAAATTTCTCAAGGAGGCTAGTTATTTATTACGCCATCCAAAAACATTTACAATGGATATTATTTGATTATTTTTCATTTCGAAAGTTTAGAAACAGAAAAAAGTTCGAAATGGTTAAGGAGGTTATTGACCGAACACCATGAAATTTGGTATACTCAAGTCTTTCGTCAAGGAGAAGATTTTTATGCTATACATTTTCCTCTAGCTCGCCGCTAGATGGTGCTGCAGGACGTCGAATTCTGTTCAACCGCTCGCTATGAAAAAAACCGTTCGATCTAGCTTGACGAAAATTGGTACGTGGGGATATTTGAACACGGAGAATTTTTTTACACAATCCATTTTGCCAGAACTTGCCGCAAGGTGGCGCTGAAGAGCATCGAATTCTATTCCGTCGGACCGCTTGCTGTGAAAATTAGTACACATGGATATTTGAGGACGTACAATACTTTTACACTTTCCGTTTTTCTGTAACTTGATGCTAGATTGCGCTGCAGAATGTCGACTTCTATTCTGTTTAACTTAAGGTGACCAGATTTTTGTAGTCAGAATCGGGGACATGTCCCCGATTCTGGCAACAAAACTGGGGACATTTACAATTAATGCAATAATTAACAGCAATTTAATTGAAAAACAATGCAATAATTAAAAAATTGTCCCCAGTTCCATTTTTACATTCTGGGGACAATTTGAAAAACGTCCTGAAAATGGAGACTGTCCCCAGAAAATGGGGACGTTTGGTCACCTTAGTTTAACTGCGTGCTATGAAAATACCGTTGAAGGCATTTTGACGAAAATATGTGCGCATGGATATTTGAACACGGAGAATATTTTTACACTATCCATTTTCCTCTAGCTCGCCGCTAGGTGGCGCTGCAGAAAGTCGAATTCTGTTCAACCGCTCGCTCTGAGAATACCGTTCTATCTATCTCGACAAAAATTGGTACGAAGGGATATTTGAACACGGAGAATATTTTTAAGCAATCCATTTTGCCATAACTTGCCGCAAGGTGGCGCTGAAGAGCATCGAATTCTATTCCGTCGGACCGCTTGCTGTGAAAATTAGTACACATGGATATTTGAGGACGTACAATACTTTTACACTTTCCGTTTTTCTGTAACTTGACGCTAGATTGCGCTGCAGAATGTCGACTTCTATTCCGTTCAACTGCGTGCTACGAAAATACCGTTCAAGCGATTTTGACGAAAATTTGTGCGCATGGATATTTGAACACGGAGAATATTTTTACACTATCCATTTTCCTCTAGCTCGCCGCTAGGTGGCGCTGCAGAACGTCGAATTCTGTTCAACCGCTCGCTGTGAGAATACCGTTCTATCTATCTTGACGAAAATTGGTACGTAGGGATATTTGAACACGGAGAATATTTTTACGCAATCCATTTTGCCATAACTTGCCGCAAGGTGGCGCTGAAGAGCGTCGGGTTCTATTCCGTCGGACCGCTTGCTGTGAAAATACCGTTCAACAGATTCCGATGAAAATTGGTACTGACGGATATTTGCGCACGGAGAACGCTTTTGCGCTATCCGTTTTTCTGTAACTTGACGCTAGGTGGCGCTGCAGAACGACGATTTCTATTCCGTTCAACTGCGTGCTACGAAAATACCGTTCAAGCGATTTTGACGAAAATTTGTGCGCTTGGATATTGGAACACGGAGAATATTTTCACACTATCCATTTTCCTCTAGGCGGCGCTGCAGAGCGTCGAATTCTGTTCAACCGCTCGCTGTGAAAAAAACGTTCGATCGATCTTGACGAAAATTCGTACCTAGGGATATTTAAACACGGAGAATATTTTTACGCAGTCCATTTTGCCATAAATTGCCGCAAGGTGACGCTGAAGAGCGTCGGGTTCTATTCCTTCGGACCGCTTGCTGTGAAAATACCGTTCAACAGATTCCGATGAAAATTGGTACGAACGGATATTTGCGCACGGAGAACGCTTTTGCGCTATCCGTTTTTCTGTAACTTGACGCTAGGTGGCGCTGCAGAACGAAGATTTCTATTCCGTTCAACTGCGTGCTACGAAAATACCGTTCAAGGGATTTTGACGAAAATTTGTGCGCTTGGATATTGGAACACGGAGAATATTTTCACACTATCCATTTTCCTCTAGGCGGCGCTGCAGAGCGTCGATTTCTATTCCGTTCAACTGCGTGCTACGAAAATACCGTTCAAGCGATTTTGACGAAAATTTGTGCGCTTGGATATTGGAACACGGAGAATATTTTCACACTATCCATTTTCCTCTAGGCGGCGCTGCAGAGCGTCGAATTCTGTTCAACCGCTCGCTGTGACAAAACCGTTCGATCTATCTTGACGAAAATTCGTACCTAGGGATATTTAAACACGGAGAATATTTTTACGCAGTCCATTTTGCCATAAATTGCCGCAAGGTGGCGCTGAAGAGCGTCGGGTTCTATTCCGTTGGACCGCTTGCTGTGAAAATACCGTTTTTGATGAAAATTAGTACGCATGGACATTTGAGGACGTACGATAGTTTTAGATTAGCCGTTCCGCTTAAACTCGACGCTAGACGGCGCTGCAGCGCATAAACTTCTATGCCGTTGGACCGATCGGCATACAATTTTTTATAATTGCACATTTGAGAGAGGAGAATATATTCTCTGTTACTTTTGATCTTAATCACCACTAGGTGGCGCTGCAGCGCATCAACTTCGATACCGCTGGGCCGACCGCTATAAAAATTTTATACTGACACATTTGAGCATGGAGAATATACTCTGACTTCATTTAGATGTTACTCACTGCTAGGTGGCGCTGCAGCGCATCAACTTCGATACCGCTGGGCCGACCGCTATAAAAATTTTATACTGACACATTTGAGCATGGAGAATATACTCTGACTTCATTTAGATGTTACTCACTGCTAGGTGGCGCTGCAGCGCATCAACTTCGATACCGCTGCGCCGACCGCTATAAAAATTTTATACTGACACATTTGAGCATGGAGAATATACTCTGACTTCATTTAGATGTTACTCACTCCTAGGTGGCGCTGCAGCGCATCAACTTCGATACCGCTGGGCCGACCGCTATAAAAATTTTCTACTGACATATTTGAGCATGGAGAATATACTCTGACTTCATTTAGATGTTACTCACTGCTAGGTGGCGCTGCAGCGCATCAACTTCGATACCGATGGGCCGACCGCTATAAAAATTTTATACTGACACATTTGAGCATGGAGAATATACTCTGACTTCATTTAGGTGTTACTCACTACTAGGTGGCGCTGCAGCGCATCAACTTCGATACCGCTGGGCCGACCGCTATAAAAATTTTATACTGACACATTTGAGCATGGAGAATATACTCTGACTTCATTTAGATGTTACTCACTGCTAGGTGGCGCTGCAGCGCATCAACTTCGATACCGCTGGGCCGACCGCTATAAAAATTTTATACTGACACATTTGAGCATGGAGAATATACTCTGACTTCATTTAGGTGTTACTCACTACTAGGTGGCGCTGCAGCGCATCAACTTCAGGACTATGCAGCGGATCGTCATGAAAATTCATAGCGGCGGATCTCTAAACCTTACTCTGCCCCTTTTAGAGTGTAGGGAAGGGCTTTAAGAGCCTTTGAACACCAGAACGCGCAAAAGAATTTCCAAGAGAATTTCTGTGTGTTCGCGTGTTCCGATGGCTTCTGTTCGTGTTCAGAGGGCAAGTTTTAAAATCCTATGACGCTGGAAAAAGTTTCAAAGTTCCGAAAAAAAAAAAAATTGCCGGATAACCGCGAAACTTTTCGAACGATGTCTTATAAGTGTGGGGAAGGGCTTTAAGAGCCTCTCAACACCAGAACGTGCGAAAAAATTTTAAGTGAATTTCTGCGTGTTAGCGTGCTCCGATTGCTTGCATTCGTGTTTAGAAGGCAGGTTTTAATCCTATGACGCTTGAAAAAGTTTCAAAGTTCCGAAAAAAAGAGAAATTTTGTGTTCGCGTGTTCCGATGGCATTTCGGCAAAAAATTTCAAAGTCCCGAAAAAAAAACATTGCCGGATAATCGCGAAACTTTTCGGACGATGCCGTTTAAGTGTGGGGAAGAGCTTCATGAACCTCTGAACACCAGAACGTGCGAAAAAATTTTGCGTAAATTTCTGTGTGTTAGCGTGCTCCGATGGATTGCGTTCGTGTTCAGAAGGCAGGTTTTAATCCTATGACGCTGTAAAAAGTTTCAAAGTTACGAAAAAAAAAAACTTTGCCGGATAATCGCGAAACTTTTCGGACGATGCCTTTTAAGTGTAGGGAAGGGCGTCGAGAGCCTCTAAACACCAAAACGTGTGAAAAAAAATTTAAGCGAGTTTATTTTATCAAAGTTCAAATATAGTAGTACGAAGAAAAAATTTTGGAAGGACAAAAGTGCGAGACCACGATACCTCGAAATTAATGCGGAAAACTCCGGTCAAACAGCATATGATTTTCGAGGATTACGATTTTGCGCATCGTGGACATATTTGGCACCGGAAGTATCGGCGGAAGTCGACGTCGTTTCCGGCGGCCATTTTTTGTTGATGCAGCACTTTCGCGTTACATGTGGAGCAGGTGGTGTCTGTGAGAAGACAAGAGGATTGGGGTTTCGGCCTCTTTTCCGATTGTTTTCTCATACGGCTTGCAGTTTCAACTAACGGTCACCGTATGGGAATTGCAAGTCGTCGACAAGTCGATCGAGACTTTCTGTCTCGAATTGAAAAGACTTTGAGTGTCCGGCGCCCGACTGGCGCTCCACTCCTGCCTGCCCCGCAATCTCAGTCTTCCACGGCGAATCTTCCAGAGTCTCGGACTGAGTGCCGCAGTCTCTGAAGGAGGAGCGTGTTGAGATGAAGGGTTTTCTGCCCCTGCGTCCGACGCACAAACCGCTCGACGCCCACGTACGCAAACCTCCCGGCGCTGATGCCGGCGGGGACGTCGTGAGTTTCGAACTGCTACCGAACGCGATGACGAGAATCTCTCGCACGTGGTGATAAAACGTGGATCCCGCCGTCGCTGCGGGGTCCGCGCCTCTCCCTTCGGAGAGGCGCGCCACGAGTTCGGGATTCGAGTCGGCTGCGATTCGAACCTTCTCTTTGACGGAGAAGATACCTGGTTGATCCTGCCAGTAGTCATATGCTTGTCTCAAAGATTAAGCATGCATGTCTAAGTAATGCCGTATTAAGGCGAAACCGCGAATGGCTCATTAAATCAGTTATGGTTCCTTGGATCGTACCTTACTACTTGGATAACTGTGGCAATTCTAGAGCTAATACATGCAGCAGAGCTCCGACCTTCGGGGACGAGCGCTTTTAATTAGACCAAAACCAATCGGACTTCGGTCCGTAAACTGTGGTGACTCTGTATAACTTTGGGCTGATCGCACGGCCCGTCCCGGCGAGCCACAGCTGCGAGCCTGTGGAGTGAATTGTGCAGGACACGATTGAGCACACTGAATTGTTCGAACGCACATTGCGTCTGCCGGTCCTGTCCTACCCGGGCCACGTCTGTCCCTGGGAAAGGTCGGACCATACGCATTGCCGCAGGGGGGGACAATCACCCCCTAATCCGTGGTCCCACCGGGAAGCCCTAAAGCGCTTCTCCGCCGACCCAAACCGAGCGCGAATCCCCCACGCCCAGACGCGGTCCCGGCTAGGAACGCCCGGGACGGAGGAAGAGGCGGACGAGCCTCCCGATTCCACGGGCCTGCGTCCGAAACAGAACGCGCAGCGTGCAAGGACGTGACTGGCGAAGCCTAAACACTTGTCGACCTGCAGATCAGGCGAGACGACCCGCTGAATTTAAGCATATAAATTAAGCGGAGGAAAAGAACAACAACTGGGATTCCCTGAGTAACGGCGAGCGAAAAGGGAAAATGCCCAGACCCCGAATCCCCGGCCTCCGGTCCGTCGGAAAAGTGGCGTTTATGGAGCTGAGCGTGCCGAGTTCGGAGCGAGCGGACTTTCGAGCTAGAGTCGCCCAGACGCGTGTGTGCCTGTCGTAAGCCGGGTGGCAGAGCTCGCCCATAGCCGCCATGTCCGCCTCGGATCGATCTCCTTGAGTCGGGTTGCTTGGAGTGCAGCCCTAATCGGGTGGTAAACTCACCTAAGCTAAATACCGCCGTGAGACCGATAGCAAACAAGTAACCGTAGGAAAAGTTGCAATATGAACTTTGAAGAGAGAGTTCAAATGAGTAGCGTGAACAGACTTTCAGAGGTAATACGCGTGGGAACCCTCGGAAATCGCTGTGGCGAGAGGATTGCAGTCTGGCGCTCGGGCGCGCTGGTCCGGAAGAGGTGCGAGTGCCAAGGCGCTTCTCCCGAGGGAGCCGTCCGACTGCGCGTCACCCCGGGTTCCCGACGCATTTGTCCTCGTCCAAGGCCCGCACCCGGGTTGGGCATGTAAGCGTGACGGCCTGAAGGGGGGGGAAAAGGGCAGGGGGCCGTGGCGTCCCTTTGGGTTTGCTGCCGGTTTTTACCGTCCCGCAGGCCCGTCCCCGACCGGGGGTGTCACAGGCCGCAAGGTTTCTCCGTCCCCTGTTTTCAAGCAGCGGGTGGGGTGCAGGTGCATTCCATTTTCCCCGTCGCACTACTCTGGAGTGGGGGGGGCGAATGGGAGGCGCCGCTGGGGGCCGGGGCCCGCAGGAATTCGGAGGCTTCGCGGCGAGTAGTCGGTCACCCACCCACCCGTCTTAAACACGGCCCAAAGGAGTCTAACATTGCGCGAGTCTTTTGGGTCTTGAAAGGCCCACGGGCGCAATGAAAAAAAGGGCCCGTTTTCAGGGGGCCCGATTTGGGACCCCCGTGTCGGGGCGCACCAAGGGCCCCGCCTATCCGGCTCGCCGGTTGGGCGGAGCATGAGCGTACACTTGGGACCCGAAAGATGGGAACTATGCCCGACAACGAGGCCAAGGAAACTCTGTGAGGTCCGCAGGGGTTGACGTGCAAATGTAAGTTACGCGAAGTCGCAGGGACTTTTAGCCACGTTAAAAAAAAAAATTCTGCGAATAGTCCCTTAGTGGCTTCGTTCGCGGTTCAAAGTACGCGGGTTCGAATTTCCTTTAAAATTCTGTTTGGCGCGTTCTCTTTTTTTTTCTTTCTTTTTTTCCCTTTTCCCCATTCGCAATAAAAGAATATATGGGATTTCGAAGTTTCTTCCCCTTGGGTTTTTTCCACTTTTTTTTAAATAAGTATATTGATTTTAAAGAAAACCTTTGAAAGCTCAAAGGAGGGCTAATATACAATTTAAACCAGTTTTTTAAAAAAGCAAATTCTTTTAAAAAAACCTTCCAAAGATATTTCCTCGCCCAAACCCCCCCTTCTCCCACCCCTTAAACGGCCCGCAGCGGCAATCGAACTGTCGGTTTCGAAGCGCACAAACATTAAACTTAGTATACAATTTGAACAGCTTGCCATATTAAATGTTATTCGAAGAAAACCTTCCAAAACACAACTCACTCACCGAATCAAAACATTATCACGTAATGATTTCTGAATTATCACACAATGCATTCTTAGATGGCATACATTAAAATTTAATATACAATATAAACACAGTTTTAAAATGGCAAAATGTCTCTGGAAGAAAACCTTCCAAAACTCATGGCACGAACAAATACAAATTATTCTCGCATACGGGGCAGATAATGAAATGTAGTATGAATGTTATTGAAAAGAAGGAAATATTATTCAAAGAAAACCTTCGAAAGCTCAAGAGGATGGCTAATATACAATTTAAACACAGTTTTAAAACAGCAAATATCTTTGGAAGAAAACCTTCCAAAGATATTTCCTCGCCCATCCCCAATTCTCCCACCCTCTTGAACGGCCTGCAGCGGCAATCGAACTGTCGGTTTCGAAGCGCACAAACATTAAACTTAGTATACAATTTGAACAGCTTGCCATATTAAATGTTATTCGAAGAAAACCTTCCAAAACACAACTCACTCACCGAATCAAAACATTATCACGTAATGATTTCTGAATTATCACACAATGCATTCTTAGATGGCATACATTAAAATTTAATATACAATATAAACACAGTTTTAAAATGGCAAATGTCTCTGGAAGAAAACCTTCCAAAACTCATGGCACGAACAAATACAAATTATTCTCGCATACGGGGCAGATAATGAAATGTAGTATGAATGTTATTGAAAAGAAGGAAATATTATTCAAAGAAAACCTTCGAAAGCTCAAGAGGATGGCTAACATACAATTTAAACACAGTTTTAAAACAGCAAATATCTTTGGAAGAAAACCTTCCAAAGATATTTCCTCGCCCATCCCCAAATTCTCCCACCCTCTTGAACGGCCTGCAGCGGCAATCGAACTGTCGGTTTCGAAGCGCACAAACATTAAACTTAGTATACAATTTGAACAGCTTGCCATATTAAATGTTATTCGAAGAAAACCTTCCAAAACACAACTCACTCACCGAATCAAAACATTATCACGTAATGATTTCTGAATTATCACACAATGCATTCTTAGATGGCATACATTAAAATTTAATATACAATATAAACACAGTTTTAAAATGGCAAATGTCTCTGGAAGAAAACCTTCCAAAACTCATGGCACGAACAAATACAAATTATTCTCGCATACGGGGCAGATAATGAAATGTAGTATGAATGTTATTGAAAAGAAGGAAATATTATTCAAAGAAAACCTTCGAAAGCTCAAGAGGATGGCTAATATACAATTTAAACACAGTTTTTAAAACAGCAAATATCTGTGGAAGGAAACCTTCCAAAGATATTTCCTCGCCCACCCACAATTCTCCCACCCTCTTGAACGGCCTGCAGCGGCAATCGAACTGTCGGTTTCGAAGCGCACAAACATTAAACTTAGTATACAATTTGAACAGCTTGCCATATTAAATGTTATTCGAAGAAAACCTTCCAAAACACAACTCACTCACCGAATCAAAACATTATCACGTAATGATTTCTGAATTATCACACAATGCATTCTTAGATGGCATACATTAAAATTTAATATACAATATAAACACAGTTTTAAAATGGCAAATGTCTCTGGAAGAAAACCTTCCAAAACTCATGGCACGAACAAATACAAATTATTCTCGCATACGGGGCAGATAATGAAATGTAGTATGAATGTTATTGAAAAGAAGGAAATATTATTCAAAGAAAACCTTCGAAAGCTCAAGAGGATGGCTAATATACAATTTAAACACAGTTTTAAAACAGCAAATATCTCTGGAAGAAAACCTTCCAAAGATATTTCCTCGCCCACCCCCAATTCTCCCACCCTCTTGAACGGCCTGCAGCGGCAATCGAACTGTCGGTTTCGAAGCGCACAAACATTAAACTTAGTATACAATTTGAACAGCTTGCCATATTAAATGTTATTCGAAGAAAACCTTCCAAAACACAACTCACTCACCGAATCAAAACATTATCACGTAATGATTTCTGAATTATCACACAATGCATTCTTAGATGGCATACATTAAAATTTAATATACAATATAAACACAGTTTTAAAATGGCAAATGTCTCTGGAAGAAAACCTTCCAAAACTCATGGCACGAACAAATACAAATTATTCTCGCATACGGGGCAGATAATGAAATGTAGTATGAATGTTATTGAAAAGAAGGAAATATTATTCAAAGAAAACCTTCGAAAGCTCAAGAGGATGGCTAATATACAATTTAAACACAGTTTTTAAAATGGCAAATGTCTCTGGAAGAAAACCTTCCAAAGATATTTCCTCGCCCACCCCCAATTCTCCCACCCTCTTGAACGGCCTGCAGCGGCAATCGAACTGTCGGTTTCGAAGCGCACAAACATTAAACTTTAGTATACAATTTGAACAGCTTGCCATATTAAATGTTATTCGAAGAAAACCTTCCAAAACGCAACTCACTCACCGAAACAAAACATTATCACGTAATGATTTCTGAATTATCACACAATGCATTCTTAGATGGCATACATTAAAATTTAATATACAATATAAACACAGTTTTAAAATGGCAAATGTCTCTGGAAGAAAACCTTCCAAAACTCATGGCACGAACAAATACAAATTATTCTCGCATACGGGGCAGATAATGAAATGTAGTATGAATGTTATTGAAAAGAAGGAAATATTATTCAAAGAAAACCTTCGAAAGCTCAAGAGGATGGCTAATATACAATTTAAACACAGTTTTAAAATGGCAAATGTCTCTGGAAGAAAACCTTCCAAAGATATTTCCTCGCCCACCCCCAATTCTCCCACCCTCTTGAACGGCCTGCAGCGGCAATCGAACTGTCGGTTTCGAAGCGCACAAACATTAAACTTTAGTATACAATTTGAACAGCTTGCCATATTAAATGTTATTCGAAGAAAACCTTCCAAAACGCAACTCACTCACCGAAACAAAACATTATCACGTAATGATTTCTGAATTATCACACAATGCATTCTTAGATGGCATACATTAAAATTTAATATACAATATAAACACAGTTTTAAAATGGCAAATGTCTCTGGAAGAAAACCTTCCAAAACTCATGGCACGAACAAATACAAATTATTCTCGCATACGGGGCAGATAATGAAATGTAGTATGAATGTTATTGAAAAGAAGGAAATATTATTCAAAGAAAACCTTCGAAAGCTCAAGAGGATGGCTAATATACAATTTAAACACAGTTTTAAAATGGCAAATGTCTCTGGAAGAAAACCTTCCAAAGATATTTCCTCGCCCACCCCCAATTCTCCCACCCTCTTGAACGGCCTGCAGCGGCAATCGAACTGTCGGTTTCGAAGCGCACAAACATTAAACTTTAGTATACAATTTGAACAGCTTGCCATATTAAATGTTATTCGAAGAAAACCTTCCAAAACGCAACTCACTCACCGAAACAAAACATTATCACGTAATGATTTCTGAATTATCACACAATGCATTCTTAGATGGCATACATTAAAATTTAATATACAATATAAACACAGTTTTAAAATGGCAAATGTCTCTGGAAGAAAACCTTCCAAAACTCATGGCACGAACAAATACAAATTATTCTCGCATACGGGGCAGATAATGAAATGTAGTATGAATGTTATTGAAAAGAAGGAAATATTATTCAAAGAAAACCTTCGAAAGCTCAAGAGGATGGCTAATATACAATTTAAACACAGTTTTAAAATGGCAAATGTCTCTGGAAGAAAACCTTCCAAAGATATTTCCTCGCCCACCCCCAATTCTCCCACCCTCTTGAACGGCCTGCAGCGGCAATCGAACTGTCGGTTTCGAAGCGCACAAACATTAAACTTTAGTATACAATTTGAACAGCTTGCCATATTAAATGTTATTCGAAGAAAACCTTCCAAAACGCAACTCACTCACCGAAACAAAACATTATCACGTAATGATTTCTGAATTATCACACAATGCATTCTTAGATGGCATACATTAAAATTTAATATACAATATAAACACAGTTTTAAAATGGCAAATGTCTCTGGAAGAAAACCTTCCAAAACTC
>JAWZYV010019506.1:0-7500 GCA_038373885.1 Cheiracanthium punctorium
AATACAAGAGGGGTTAAATGCAAACCGAAATCTGTCGAAAAAAGTTAAACGACGTTATCTGGAAAAACAATTTTTAAACGAATTGGAATCTCAGTTTTCTCTTCAAAGCCTGTAAACCATGATTGGAGTATGATGTCATTGTCACTCGAAACAGCTTCACTCGAAACAGCGCGTTGTCGAGCAAACAATACACCTTTTTTTTTTTTTTTTTTTTTTTAATTTACTTTCGGAAATAAAATGGTGCTGAAAAAAACGAAAAAAAACTTTAAAATAGGGAAATGGGTAGATTTTGAGATTTTTAAAGTAGCGCAGACTTCTTTCTACATTTTTATACGTAATTTTGATATACTTGAAGCGGATAGCACAAACTGTGCAGATGTTCTTTCGCTTTTTTTTTTTCTCTAAAGAGTAATGGCAGTAAGTTTTATCTTCTAGTGGTTGTCCGGAATCGTTATGAGTGAATGATTGATTCAGTGATAAGCGTATGATCAATTCAAAAAATTACAAAATCTTCAATATTCTCATTAGTAGTTACGTACAATCCCGGCGGTCATTTTGACGAAACAATTTTTGCTTCAAATGTGCTGGCAAACTGTTGCCAAACATCAGTGGCGTATCCATAAATTTTTCATGGGGGGGTTACGACTACTGCAACTCACATATATGCATACATGTCTGTGATAAGGGAGTGAAGAATATAAATTTTGTATGGCACAAAATTTCTCAAGGAGGCTAGTTATTTATTACGTCATCCATAAACATTTACAATGGATATTATTTGATTATTTTTCATTTCGAAAGTTTAGAAACAGAAAAAAGTTCGAAATGGTTAAGGAGGTTATTGACCGAACACCATGAAATTTGGTATACTCAAGTCTTTCGTCAAGGAGAAGATTTTTATGCTATACATTTTCCTCTAGCTCGCCGCTAGATGGTGCTGCAGGACGTCGAATTCTGTTCAACCGCTCGCTATGAAAAAAACCGTTCGATCTAGCTTGACGAAAATTGGTACGTGGGGATATTTGAACACGGAGAATTTTTTTACACAATCCATTTTGCCAGAACTTGCCGCAAGGTGGCGCTGAAGAGCATCGAATTCTATTCCGTCGGACCGCTTGCTGTGAAAATTAGTACACATGGATATTTGAGGACGTACAATACTTTTACACTTTCCGTTTTTCTGTAACTTGATGCTAGATTGCGCTGCAGAATGTCGACTTCTATTCTGTTTAACTTAAGGTGACCAGATTTTTGTAGTCAGAATCGGGACATGTCCCCGATTCTGGCAACAAAACTGGGGACATTTATAATTAATGCAATAATTAACAGCAATTTAATTGAAAAACAATGCAATAATTAAAAAATTGTCCCCAGTTCCATTTTTACATTCTGGGGACAATTTGAAAAACGTCCTGAAAATGGAGACTGTCCCCAGAAAATGGGGACGTTTGGTCACCTTAGTTTAACTGCGTGCTATGAAAATACCGTTGAAGGCATTTTGACGAAAATATGTGCGCATGGATATTTGAACACGGAGAATATTTTTACACTATCCATTTTCCTCTAGCTCGCCGCTAGGTGGCGCTGCAGAAAGTCGAATTCTCTTCAACCGCTCGCTCTGAGAATACCGTTCTATCTATCTCGACAAAAATTGGTACGAAGGGATATTTGAACACGGAGAATATTTTTAAGCAATCCATTTTGCCATAACTTGCCGCAAGGTGGCGCTGAAGAGCATCGAATTCTATTCCGTCGGACCGCTTGCTGTGAAAATTAGTACACATGGATATTTGAGGACGTACAATACTTTTACACTTTCCGTTTTTCTGTAACTTGACGCTAGATTGCGCTGCAGAATGTCGACTTCTATTCCGTTCAACTGCGTGCTACGAAAATACCGTTCAAGCGATTTTGACGAAAATTTGTGCGCATGGATATTTGAACACGGAGAATATTTTTACACTATCCATTTTCCTCTAGCTCGCCGCTAGGTGGCGCTGCAGAACGTCGAATTCTGTTCAACCGCTCGCTGTGAGAATACCGTTCTATCTATCTTGACGAAAATTGGTACGTAGGGATATTTGAACACGGAGAATATTTTTACGCAATCCATTTTGCCATAACTTGCCGCAAGGTGGCGCTGAAGAGCGTCGGGTTCTATTCCGTCGGACCGCTTGCTGTGAAAATACCGTTCAACAGATTCCGATGAAAATTGGTACTGACGGATATTTGCGCACGGAGAACGCTTTTGCGCTATCCGTTTTTCTGTAACTTGACGCTAGGTGGCGCTGCAGAACGACGATTTCTATTCCGTTCAACTGCGTGCTACGAAAATACCGTTCAAGGGATTTTGACGAAAATTTGTGCGCTTGGATATTGGAACACGGAGAATATTTTCACACTATCCATTTTCCTCTAGGCGGCGCTGCAGAGCGTCGAATTCTGTTCAACCGCTCGCTGTGAAAAAAACGTTCGATCGATCTTGACGAAAATTCGTACCTAGGGATATTTAAACACGGAGAATATTTTTACGCAGTCCATTTTGCCATAAATTGCCGCAAGGTGACGCTGAAGAGCGTCGGGTTCTATTCCTTCGGACCGCTTGCTGTGAAAATACCGTTCAACAGATTCCGATGAAAATTGGTACGAACGGATATTTGCGCACGGAGAACGCTTTTGCGCTATCCGTTTTTCTGTAACTTGACGCTAGGTGGCGCTGCAGAACGAAGATTTCTATTCCGTTCAACTGCGTGCTACGAAAATACCGTTCAAGGGATTTTGACGAAAATTTGTGCGCTTGGATATTGGAACACGGAGAATATTTTCACACTATCCATTTTCCTCTAGGCGGCGCTGCAGAGCGTCGATTTCTATTCCGTTCAACTGCGTGCTACGAAAATACCGTTCAAGCGATTTTGACGAAAATTTGTGCGCTTGGATATTGGAACACGGAGAATATTTTCACACTATCCATTTTCCTCTAGGCGGCGCTGCAGAGCGTCGAATTCTGTTCAACCGCTCGCTGTGACAAAACCGTTGGATCTATCTTGACGAAAATTCGTACCTAGGGATATTTAAACACGGAGAATATTTTTACGCAGTCCATTTTGCCATAAATTGCCGCAAGGTGGCGCTGAAGAGCGTCGGGTTCTATTCCGTTGGACCGCTTGCTGTGAAAATACCGTTTTTGATGAAAATTAGTACGCATGGACATTTGAGGACGTACGATAGTTTTAGATTAGCCGTTCTGCTTAAACTCGACGCTAGACGGCGCTGCAGCGCATAAACTTCTATGCCGTTGGACCGATCGGCATACAATTTTTTATAATTGCACATTTGAGAGAGAAGAATATATTCTCTGTTACTTTTGATCTTAATCACCACTAGGTGGCGCTGCAGCGCATCAACTTCGATACCGATGGGCCGACCGCTATAAAAATTTTATACTGACACATTTGAGCATGGAGAATACACTCTGACTTCATTTAGGTGTTACTCACTACTAGGTGGCGCTGCAGCGCATCAACTTCGATACCGCTGGGCCGACCGCTATAAAAATTTTATACTGACACATTTGAGCATGGAGAATATACTCTGACTTCATTTAGATGTTACTCACTACTAGGTGGCGCTGCAGCGCATCAACTTCGATACCGCTGGGCCGACCGCTATAAAAATTTTCTACTGACATATTTGAGCATGGAGAATATACTCTGACTTCATTTAGATGTTACTCACTGCTAGGTGGCGCTGCAGCGCATCAACTTCGATACCGCTGGGCCGACCGCTATAAAAATTTTATACTGACACATTTGAGCATGGAGAATATACTCTGACTTCATTTAGGTGTTACTCACTACTAGGTGGCGCTGCAGCGCATCAACTTCGATACCGCTGGGCCGACCGCTATAAAAATTTTATACTGACACATTTGAGCATGGAGAATATACTCTGACTTCATTTAGATGTTACTCACTACTAGGTGGCGCTGCAGCGCATCAACTTCGATACCGCTGGGCCGACCGCTATAAAAATTTTCTACTGACATATTTGAGCATGGAGAATATACTCTGACTTCATTTAGATGTTACTCACTGCTAGGTGGCGCTGCAGCGCATCAACTTCGATACCGCTGGGCCGACCGCTATAAAAATTTTATACTGACACATTTGAGCATGGAGAATATACTCTGACTTCATTTAGGTGTTACTCACTACTAGGTGGCGCTGCAGCGCATCAACTTCAGGACTATGCAGCGGATCGTCATGAAAATTCATAGCGGCGGATCTCTAAACCTTACTCTGCCCCTTTTAGAGTGTAGGGAAGGGCTTTAAGAGCCTTTGAACACCAGAACGCGCAAAAGAATTTCCAAGAGAATTTCTGTGTGTTCGCGTGTTCCGATGGCTTCTGTTCGTGTTCAGAGGGCAAGTTTTAAAATCCTATGACGCTGGAAAAAGTTTCAAAGTTCCGAAAAAAAAATATTGCCGGATAACCGCGAAACTTTTCGAACGATGCCGTTTAAGTGTGGGGAAGAGCTTCATGAACCTCTGAACACCAGAACGTGCGAAAAAATTTTGCGTAAATTTCTGTGTGTTAGCGTGCTCCGATGGATTGCGTTCGTGTTCAGAAGGCAGGTTTTAATCCTATGACGCTGTAAAAAGTTTCAAAGTTACGAAAAAAAAAAAACTTTGCCGGATAATCGCGAAACTTTTCGGACGATGCCTTTTAAGTGTAGGGAAGGGCGTCGAGAGCCTCTAAACACCAAAACGTGTGAAAAAAAAATTTAAGCGAGTTTATTTTATCAAAGTTCAAATATAGTAGTACGAAGAAAAAATTTTGGAAGGACAAAAGTGCGAGACCACGATACCTCGAAATTAATGCGGAAAACTCCGGTCAAACAGCATATGATTTTCGAGGATTACGATTTTGCGCATCGTGGACATATTTGGCACCGGAAGTATCGGCGGAAGTCGACGTCGTTTCCGGCGGCCATTTTTTGTTGATGCAGCACTTTCGCGTTACATGTGGAGCAGGTGGTGTCTGTGAGAAGACAAGAGGATTGGGGTTTCGGCCTCTTTTCCGATTGTTTTCTCATACGGCTTGCAGTTTCAACTAACGGTCACCGTATGGGAATTGCAAGTCGTCGACAAGTCGATCGAGACTTTCTGTCTCGAATTGAAAAGACTTTGAGTGTCCGGCGCCCGACTGGCGCTCCACTCCTGCCTGCCCCGCAATCTCAGTCTTCCACGGCGAATCTTCCAGAGTCTCGGACTGAGTGCCGCAGTCTCTGAAGGAGGAGCGTGTTGAGATGAAGGGTTTTCTGCCCCTGCGTCCGACGCACAAACCGCTCGACGCCCACGTACGCAAACCTCCCGGCGCTGATGCCGGCGGGGACGTCGTGAGTTTCGAACTGCTACCGAACGCGATGACGAGAATCTCTCGCACGTGGTGATAAAACGTGGATCCCGCCGTCGCTGCGGGGTCCGCGCCTCTCCCTTCGGAGAGGCGCGCCACGAGTTCGGGATTCGAGTCGGCTGCGATTCGAACCTTCTCTTTGACGGAGAAGATACCTGGTTGATCCTGCCAGTAGTCATATGCTTGTCTCAAAGATTAAGCCATGCATGTCTAAGTACATGCCGTATTAAGGCGAAACCGCGAATGGCTCATTAAATCAGTTATGGTTCCTTGGATCGTACCTTACTACTTGGATAACTGTGGCAATTCTAGAGCTAATACATGCAGCAGAGCTCCGACCTTCGGGGACGAGCGCTTTTATTAGACCAAAACCAATCGGACTTCGGTCCGTAAACTGTGGTGACTCTGTATAACTTTGGGCTGATCGCACGGGCCCGTCCCGGCGACGTATCTTTCAAGTGTCTGCCTTATCAACTTTCGATGGTAGGTTACGCGCCTACCATGGTCGTAACGGGTAACGGGGAATCAGGGTTCGATTCCGGAGAGGGAGCCTGAGAAACGGCTACCACATCCAAGGAAGGCAGCAGGCGCGCAAATTACCCACTCCCAGAACGGGGAGGTAGTGACGAAAAATAACAATACGGGACTCTTTTGAGACCCCGTAATTGGAATGAGTACACTCTAAATCCTTTAACGAGGATCCATTGGAGGGCAAGTCTAGTGCCAGCAGCCGCGGTAATTCTAGCTCCAATAGCGTATATTAAAGTTGTTGCGGTTAAAAAGCTCGTAGTTGGATCTCAGTTCCAGACGGGCGGTCCACTTACCGGTGGTTACTGCTTGTTCTGAACAGCCAGCCGGTTTCTCTTGATGATCTTCACCGGTTGTCTTGGGTGACCGGCAAGTTTACTTTGAAAAAATTAGAGTGCTCAAAGCAGGCGCGACGCCTGAATAATGGTGCATGGAATAATGGAATAGGACCTCGGTTCTATTTTGTTGGTTTTCGGAACACGAGGTAATGATTAAGAGGGACAGACGGGGGCATTCGTATTGCGACGCTAGAGGTGAAATTCTTGGACCGTCGCAAGACGAACTACTGCGAAAGCATTTGCCAAGAATGTTTCCATTAATCAAGAACGAAAGTTAGAGGTTCGAAGGCGATCAGATACCGCCCTAGTTCTAACCATAAACGATGCCAGCCAGCGATCCGGCTGTGTTCCTCAAATGACACGCCGGGCAGCTTCCGGGAAACCAAAGCTTTTGGGTTCCGGGGGAAGTATGGTTGCAAAGCTGAAACTTAAAGGAATTGACGGAAGGGCACCACCAGGAATGGAGCCTGCGGCTTAATTTGACTCAACACGGGGAAACTTACCCGGCCCGGACACAGGAAGGATTGACAGATTAAGAGCTCTTTCTTGATTCTGTGGGTGGTGGTGCATGGCCGTTCTTAGTTGGTGGAGCGATTTGTCTGGTTAATTCCGATAACGAACGAGACTCTAGCCTACTAAATAGACGTCCCGGTCCACTCTGCCGGGCGTTCTTCTTAGAGGGACAAGCGGCGTTTAGCCGCACGAGACAGAGCAATAACAGGTCTGTGATGCCCTTAGATGTCCGGGGCCGCACGCGCGCTACATTGAAGGAATCAGCGTGTGCTTTCCCTGTCCGACAGGACTGGGTAACCCGTTGAACCTCCTTCGTGCTGGGGATAGGAAATTGTAATTGTTTTCCTTGAACGAGGAATTCCCAGTAAGCACGAGTCATCAGCTCGTGTTGATTACGTCCCTGCCCTTTGTACACACCGCCCGTCGCTACTACCGATTGAATGATTTAGTGAGGTCTTCGGACTGGCGCTCGGAGCGGCCTTCGGGTCGCGCCGGCGTGCCGGAAAGATGACCAAACTTGATCATTTAGAGGAAGTAAAAGTCGTAACAAGGTTTCCGTAGGTGAACCTGCGGAAGGATCATTACCGTGTCGTGCACCAGCACGAGAGCGAGTAAAAAAATCCAAACTCGGAGCCCCACGGCTCCGTTTCGAACGCACGGGGAACGTAACATGAGGTGCCTCGGCTGCCCTTGCCGCCAGACGAGC
>JAWZYV010019506.1:15000-20750 GCA_038373885.1 Cheiracanthium punctorium
TTATTCTCGCATACGGGGCAGATAATGAAATGTAGTATGAATGTTATTGAAAAGAAGGAAATATTATTCAAAGAAAACCTTCGAAAGCTCAAGAGGATGGCTAATATACAATTTAAACACAGTTTTAAAATGGCAAATGTCTCTGGAAGAAAACCTTCCAAAGATATTTCCTCGCCCACCCCCAATTCTCCCACCCTCTTGAACGGCCTGCAGCGGCAATCGAACTGTCGGTTTCGAAGCGCACAAACATTAAACTTTAGTATACAATTTGAACAGCTTGCCATATTAAATGTTATTCGAAGAAAACCTTCCAAAACACAACTCACTCACCGAATCAAAACATTATCACGTAATGATTTCTGAATTATCACACAATGCATTCTTAGATGGCATACATTAAAATTTAATATACAATATAAACACAGTTTTAAAATGGCAAATGTCTCCGGAAGAAAACCTTCCAAAACTCATGGCACGAACAAATACAAATTATTCTCGCATACGGGGCAGATAATGAAATGTAGTATGAATGTTATTGAAAAGAAGGAAATATTATTCAAAGAAAACCTTCGAAAGCTCAAGAGGATGGCTAATATACAATTTAAACACAGTTTTAAAATGGCAAATGTCTCTGGAAGAAAACCTTCCAAAGATATTTCCTCGCCCACCCCCAATTCTCCCACCCTCTTGAACGGCCTGCAGCGGCAATCGAACTGTCGGTTTCGAAGCGCACAAACATTAAACTTTAGTATACAATTTGAACAGCTTGCCATATTAAATGTTATTCGAAGAAAACCTTCCAAAACGCAACTCACTCACCGAAACAAAACATTATCACGTAATGATTTCTGAATTATCACACAATGCATTCTTAGATGGCATACATTAAAATTTAATATACAATATAAACACAGTTTTAAAATGGCAAATGTCTCTGGAAGAAAACCTTCCAAAACTCATGGCACGAACAAATACAAATTATTCTCGCATACGGGGCAGATAATGAAATGTAGTATGAATGTTATTGAAAAGAAGGAAATATTATTCAAAGAAAACCTTCGAAAGCTCAAGAGGATGGCTAATATACAATTTAAACACAGTTTTAAAATGGCAAATGTCTCTGGAAGAAAACCTTCCAAAGATATTTCCTCGCCCACCCCCAATTCTCCCACCCTCTTGAACGGCCTGCAGCGGCAATCGAACTGTCGGTTTCGAAGCGCACAAACATTAAACTTTAGTATACAATTTGAACAGCTTGCCATATTAAATGTTATTCGAAGAAAACCTTCCAAAACACAACTCACTCACCGAATCAAAACATTATCACGTAATGATTTCTGAATTATCACACAATGCATTCTTAGATGGCATACATTAAAATTTAATATACAATATAAACACAGTTTTAAAATGGCAAATGTCTCTGGAAGAAAACCTTCCAAAACTCATGGCACGAACAAATACAACTTATTCTCGCATACGGGGCAGATAATGAAATGTAGTATGAATGTTATTGAAAAGAAGGAAATATTATTCAAAGAAAACCTTCGAAAGCTCAAGAGGATGGCTAATATACAATTTAAACACAGTTTTAAAATGGCAAATGTCTCTGGAAGAAAACCTTCCAAAGATATTTCCTCGCCCACCCCCAATTCTCCCACCCTCTTGAACGGCCTGCAGCGGCAATCGAACTGTCGGTTTCGAAGCGCACAAACATTAAACTTTAGTATACAATTTGAACAGCTTGCCATATTAAATGTTATTCGAAGAAAACCTTCCAAAACACAACTCACTCACCGAATCAAAACATTATCACGTAATGAACTCTGAATTATCACACAATGCATTCTTAGATGGCATACATTAAAATTTAATATACAATATAAACACAGTTTTAAAATGGCAAATGTCTCTGGAAGAAAACCTTCCAAAACTCATGGCACGAACAAATACAAATTATTCAAAAGAAGGAAATATTATTCAAAGAAAACCTTCGAAAGCTCAAGATACCTTCCAAAGATATTTGCTTGCTCCCCCCACACTTTGATTACTAGAATAATTCGTTAAAACACAAAAGATTAAAATTTACCCTTGCCATGGGTATACTAAACCAAAGGGAAAACAATCATCAGAAACTCGACAACGTTCATACGTGTCGATCACTCATCCCCTCAGAAATGCGAAATTCATTCATCTCGACAATTTAAATTCACGGAACCATTGACAGTCAGCAGAGTGAGCTTCGCTGCCTTGCAAACTCCGAGAAATATAAAAACGCGAACATACGAGTATAGTTACCTTCCTTTCGTCTCGCACCATCCCCAAGCGCAGAAAAAACACCGGCGCACTAATGTCAGGCAATTCTAAAAGCAAGCGTTCACATGCCACTCGTCAAAACCACCGTCCTCCGGAGGGAAAAAAAAAACAAGTCGGAAGTGGGGGATGTTCGCAGTGGCATGGCGTAAGGGGGGGGGCTCCCATACAAAGGCATGTGCCCCCCCTGGATCCCCTGCTGCTGCCTACTTTGATTATTAGAATAATTCGTTAAAACACAAAAGACTAAAATTTACCCTTGCCATGGGTATACTAAACCAAAGGGAAAACAATCATCAGAAACTCGACAACGTTCATACGTGTCGATCACTCATCCCCTCAGAAATGCGAAATTCATTCATCTCGACAATTTAAATTCACGGAACCATTGACAGTCAGCAGAGTGAGCTTCGCTGTCTTGCAAACTCCGAGAAATAAAATAACGCGAACATACGAGTATAGTTACCTTCCTTTCGTCTCGCACCATCCCCAAGCGCAGAAAAAACACCGGCGCACTAATGTCAGGCAATTCTAAAAGCAAGCGTTCACATGCCACTCGTCAAAACCACCGTCCTCCGGAGGGAAAAAAAAAAACAAGTCGGAAGTGGGGGATGTTCGCAGTGGCATGGCGTAAGGGGGGGGCTCCCATACCCAGGCATGTGCCCCCCCTGGATCCCCTGCTGCTGCCTAATTTGATTATTAGAATAATTCGTTAAAACACAAAAGATTAAAATTTACCCTTGCCATGGGTATACTAAACCAAAGGGAAAACAATCATCAGAAACTCGACAACGTTCATACGTGTCGATCACTCATCCCCTCAGAAATGCGAAATTCATTCATCTCGACAATTTAAATTCACGGAACCATTGACAGTCAGCAGAGTGAGCTTCGCTGCCTTGCAAACTCCGAGAAATAAAATAACGCGAACATACGAGTATAGTTACCTTCCTTTCGTCTCGCACAATCCCCAAGCGCAGAAAAAACACCGGCGCACTAATGTCAGGCAATTCTAAAAGCAAGCGTTCACATGCCACTCGTCAAAACCACCGTCCTCCGGAGGGGAAAAAAAACAAGTCGGAAGTGGGGGATGTTCGCAGAGGCATGGCATAAGGGGGGGGGGCTCCAATACCCAGGCATGTGCCCCCCCCTGGATCCCCTGCTGCTGCCTACTTTGATTATTAGAATAATTCGTTAAAACACAAAAGATTAAAATTTACCCTTGCCATGGGTATACTAAACCAAAGGGAAAACAATCATCAGAAACTCGACAACGTTCATACGTGTCGATCACTCATCCCCTCAGAAATGCGAAATTCATTCATCTCGACAATTTAAATTCACGGAACCATTGACAGTCAGCAGAGTGAGCTTCGCTGTCTTGCAAACTCCGAGAAATAAAATAACGCGAACATACGAGTATAGTTACCTTCCTTTCGTCTCGCACCATCCCCAAGCGCAGAAAAAACACCGGCGCACTAATGTCAGGCAATTCTAAAAGCAAGCGTTCACATGCCACTCGTCAAAACCACCGTCCTCCGGAGGGAAAAAAAAAAACAAGTCGGAAGTGGGGGATGTTCGCAGTGGCATGGCGTAAGGGGGGGGGCTCCCATACCCAGGCATGTGCCCCCCCCTGGATCCCCTGCTGCTGCCTAATTTGATTATTAGAATAATTCGTTAAAACACAAAAGATTAAAATTTACCCTTGCCATGGGTATACTAAACCAAAGGGAAAACAATCATCAGAAACTCGACAACGTTCATACGTGTCGATCACTCATCCCCTCAGAAATGCGAAATTCATTCATCTCGACAATTTAAATTCACGGAACCATTGACAGTCAGCAGAGTGAGCTTCGCTGCCTTGCAAACTCCGAGAAATAAAATAACGCGAACATACGAGTATAGTTACCTTCCTTTCGTCTCGCACAATCCCCAAGCGCAGAAAAAACACCGGCGCACTAATGTCAGGCAATTCTAAAAGCAAGCGTTCACATGCCACTCGTCAAAACCACCGTCCTCCGGAGGGGAAAAAAAACAAGTCGGAAGTGGGGGATGTTCGCAGAGGCATGGCATAAGGGGGGGGGGGCTCCAATACCCAGGCATGTGCCCCCCCCTGGATCCCCTGCTGCTGCCTACTTTGATTATTAGAATAATTCGTTAAAACACAAAAGATTAAAATTTACCCTTGCCATGGGTATACTAAACCAAAGGGAAAACAATCATCAGAAACTCGACAACGTTCATACGTGTCGATCACTCATCCCCTCAGAAATGCGAAATTCATTCATCTCGACAATTTAAATTCACGGAACCATTGACAGTCAGCAGAGTGAGCTTCGCTGCCTTGCAAACTCCGAGAAATAAAATAACGCGAACATACGAGTATAGTTACTTTCCTTTCGTCTCGCACCATCCCCAAGCGCAGAAAAAACACCGGCGCACTAATGTCAGGCAATTCTAAAAGCATGCGTTCACATGCCACTCGTCAAAACCACCGTCCTCCGGAGGGAAAAAAAATCAAGTCTTAAGTGGGGATGTTCGCAGAGGCATGGCGTAAGGGGGGGCTCCCATCCCCAAGTGTATGCCCCCCCCCTGGATCCCGTGATTATTACTTTGATTATTAGAATAATTCTTTAAAACACAAAAGATTAAAATTTACCCTTGCCATGGGTATACTAAACCAAAACCTATTAATACAGGGAAAACAATCATCAGAAACTCGACAACGTTCATACATATCAATCACTCATCTCCTCGGAAATGTGAAATTCATTCATTTTGACAATTTAAATTAATGGCACCATTCACAGTCAGTAGATTGAGCATCGATGCCTTGCAAACTCCGAGAAATAAAATAAAATAACTCGAGCATCCCAGTAGTTACCTTCGTTTCGTCTCCCACCATCCCCAAGCGCAGAAAAAACACTCGCACATTCTTTTTTCATTTACTTTTTATTAAATTGGCTTAAGGAAAAAAAATTAACTAAAATTCATTAAAAGCAGTGCTAACCAGTCTGCGATAAAATTTTCTTAGTCTCCATTTCAAAGAGTACACTTCGAATATGAACGATTTTCTGTTGATTCACGCTTGTACAGTCGGTAGAGCATGCGGCTCGAGAACTGGCAGTCTTGCGTTCGAATCTGCCTTCTGCCGAGTGAGGCAGGGGGGGGGGGGGGGGGGGGGGGGGGGGGGGGGTTTGGGGGGGGGGGGGGCGGTGGGGGGGGGGGGGGGGGGGGGGGGGGGGGGGGGGGGGGGGGGGGGGGGGGGGGGGGGGGGGGGGGGGGGGGGGGGGGGGGGGGGGGGGGGGGGGGGGGGGGGGGGGGGGGGGGGGGGGGGGGGGGGGGGGGGGGGGGGGGGGGGGGGGGGGGGGGGGGGGGGGGGGGGGGGGGGGGGGGGGGGGGGGGGGGGGGGGGGGGGGGGGGGGGGGGGGGGG
>JAWZYV010019507.1:0-24894 GCA_038373885.1 Cheiracanthium punctorium
GACAGGTATTTCAATGCCATAAATAAAATGATAACTAAGGATGCTTTAAAGAAAAGGAAACAAACAACCATAACTGATTATTTCACGGCTCATTAAGATAATTATGTATGTTTGAATAAGTATCATTTGTAAAGTACAGCATGAGATAGTAATAAATCATGTAAGTTTTCTATTTATTTTATAAAAATTGAAACAAACAAATAAAATTTGGTGTTTAATTCCTTAAGTTACAGACGTGTTAATTATTACTAACGGACGACTTTAACAACTTAATTGTACTAATATTTGTATCTAAATTTTTACTTCACATCTTAAGCATCTAGCTTATTAATGTGGTTGTAACGTTATAACAAAATCTGTAATGGAACACCATATATTTTGTTATAACGTCTTAACGAAATTTCTTTATTACGAAGTTTTTTCTGGGTCCCTTGAATTTCGTTATAAAGAGAGTTGACTGTATTTTAAAAAACATACAATTAAGGATCATCATTTCAAAATAAAGGAGTACTTGCCACATTAGAACACAAGCAATACTGCAATAATTTTACAGATAAATTTAAAAAAAAGTTTAAGATAAAAAAAAAACATGAATGACATTATGAAGATCAAGTAGCACTTAAATGCAAATCTGCTCAAACAAATTATTTCCAAACTTTTTCCTCGCAAAATGAACCCGTGAATCCATCTATTAGTGCATACAATCTGAGACCAGACAAGGGATTTTTGCGCAGAACTTATCGCTAAAGTTGTCGGGTAACAAACCCACGTGCGGTAAAAAAAGGTGCAGCCAATATAATTTTTGTTATGTGTTATTTGTTGGTCTTTCAGGATTTATTTATGGATTTTTTGTGGGAGACAGGGTTATTGAAGAGTGATGCGATTGAGCACAAAATGCGGTGCAACAAGTATGAGGTTAAAAACAGCATTTTTAGGTCCAAAAATCAAGGTAGGATGTATATTGAAGGTGGGCCGAGGTGGCCTCAAGTAGCCTTTAAAAATGCAAATCTGCTCAAACAAATTATTTGCAATTTTTTTCTCGTAAAACGAACTCTTGAATCCATCTATTTGTTCATACAATCCGAGATCAGATAATTGATTATCTCTGTCGGTGCTTCTTTGCGTGTTTTCCCGTCTTGTCTCAGAAAACAAATAAAAGTCGCCAAGATTACCACATTAAAATTTTTATCGCCTCGTTGGCTAAGAAGCACCGTAAACTAGGAATAAACCACATAGGTTACGGCGCGCCTTCGATATACCCCCTGCCTCGATTTTTGGTGCCAAAGGCCGTTTTCGTCGGCGTGAAAAATAAAAAAATTTCCGTGAAACCACGTTTCCGAAACCAATAAGAATTAGAAGAATTCTACAAAAAATTTAGGGTTAAGAATGTAAACAACAAGAAAATTTAAGATTTGATGAACATAGAATTCGCGTTTTCTAACAAGAATTTAGGGCCATAAAAATGCGTTTCCGAAAGCGCAAAAACTATTAGAAATAGAAAAGTTCTAGAAATAATTTAGAGTTAGGAATCTAAACACGAATAAATTCAAGAAAATTTAAGAATTGATGGACACAGAATCGCATTTTCTAATAAGAATTTAGGGCTAAACATTTGAAAAACGTAAACTTAAAAAATAATTTGACTTTTATGTGAGGGGGGACCCTGCCCCCCCCAACCCCACCGTTCATTTTTGACGAAAAAAGTAGTCGAAAAACTGAAAAAATAAGAAAACGAGTCGAGCGTTTTGGCGCGAAAAAAATGTGGGGGGTATATCGAAGCTTAGCCAAGGTGGCGCTTAAATTAAACGGGACTTCGGAAAACTTACCTTGCACACTTCTGATTGTGGTCTTGCCACGACACTACCAAAACCTGATCACAGCAAGAAAGTGCGATATCTCCTCCAATAACATCAAATTCTGTTAATATCAGGCAATGATATTTTTATTAATTGGGTGTTTTTAAGCACTATAATGCTGTTCCAGGACCGCCTTGATTGTTGCTCTGCATACACGATTGATAATTTGTTTCTTTTGTTATGTTGGTTGGCAGAATGCTGATCATTTCAAATCTTGTTTCGAATGAATCACGGAGAGAGAATGAATCTTTTATCCACAAACCATCATTGCTAACCTCGAAAAATATTTCGTAAAATGCCGTTACATTTTTTAAAAAAATGTATAAATAAAAAATAAACTGAAACCATACTATAAATAACCTCATAGGAAATCAATTGAAGACTTTTCTTTCTGAAAGTAGAAAATGTTGATTATGACAACATTCTTTCTTTTAAATAATCGTCCATTATTTGGCAACAAAATGTTTGTAATTGTTTACCAACTAGAGATGGGCGGTTCGACTCATTTTACTGATACGAATCTCAACTCACTCACTACTTTGATGATTCGAATCTTGAATCAATAAAACAACTAAAGAAATTTTCCCTCTCTCTGCGCCGAAAGCCGTACTATTTAAACACCCTTCACCCATTCATCGGGTTTCTTCTCCGCTGAGTTCTCGGGCAACTAGCATCTCTCTCTCCTTACTCGAGTAAAACTAGTGTTTAAACTGCCCGAAATGAAAATACAGGGGAGCTTCGTATGACCCCGTGGGCCTGTAAGATTAAAAGGTTAAGTTTGGTGTCAAAGCATTCGAAATTTTATGTAAGGATGGAGATTCCTAAGGGGGGGTCGAGAATCATTAAAACCGCGCTCCCATGGATAGTTTCTGAGATATACGTTAATTAATTATGGTAATTAGACTAATTAACCATGATTGAGGCTTAAAAGGACTGTAGAAATTGGCTCTGGGATGGTTTCCAGACTTTGGAGATGCCGCCGGAGGAGGCTGGTGTTTAAAATGCCCAAATTGAAAATATAGGGGAGCTTCGTATGACCCCTGGGCCTGTAAGATTAAAATGTTAAGTTTGGTGTCAAAGCATTCGAAATTTTAAGTATCAGTGGGGTATTGAGTCTAGGGGGGGGTCGAGAATCAATAAAAACGCGCTCCGGTGGATAGTTTCCGAGATATACGTTAATTACACTCATGTCCATAAATTAAGGATAATTCAGAATCACACAGAAATTGATCTCTAAAATAAAAATTTCACCTGTGGAATGATCACACACATCTTGAAGAAGAATATGCAAATTACAGGAAACCACCAGATGGCGTGGATGGTACGTCACAATGACGAGAGTAAGAGAGGGGTGTATAAGGAATGGTGGCAAAAAAGTAAAATTGTTCACAAGCGCTGTGAAAGCTTTTCAGTGCAAAAACCGCATAGTTATGTCACAAAGGAGGCATTTGGATGATGTTTTACGTGGCATAATTATCGGACGACTGGAATGTGGACGTACCCAGCTGGAAGTATCCGAGGAACTTGGTATCGCCCAGAGTGTCATCTCCAGGCTTTGGCAACGATTCCAAGATGATGGTAATGTGAGTAGACGTTACAGCACAGGTCGCCCCCGAGTTACAACGCCGAATGACGACCGCTATTTGGCAGTTACTGCCAAAAGAAACAGACGGAGTACAGCATCAGACCTGTCTCGTCAGCTCTCTTCAGCTACCGGTACGACAGTTTCAAGGCAGACCGTGTACAGACGCTTAGGGCACATTGGTCTATATGTTCGTAGGCCTGTCAGATGTGTTCCACTTACCGCAACTCACTGTCGCCTGCGATTAACCTGGAGTAGAGAGCATGCATTGTGGACACCGCAACAGTGGTCTTGTGTGATGTTTTCCGACGAGTCCAGGTTTAGTTTGGAGTCCGATTCTCGCCGGACATTCATCTGGAGAGCGCCAGGTACCCGTTACCACCAAGAGAACACCATAGAAAGACACCGTTACGCTGGTGCAGGATGGCTCGTTTGGGGAGGAATTATTCTTGGTTCCAGAACTGACCTGCATGTTCAGAGTGTAACGATGACAGGCCACATCTATCGGGATGTCATTCTGGAACAACATGTACGTTAGTTTCGGGGCGCCATGGGTGCTGAATTTGTGTTTATGGATGACAACGCCCGTCCTCACCGTGCAAACATTGTAGACGAATGCCTTCAATCGGAGGATATCACCCGTATGCATTGGCCAGCATACTCACCGGAATTGAATCCAATAGAGCATGTGTGGGATATGCTTGGCCGACGAATTGCAGCCCGTCAACCCCCTCCCACCTGTCTACCGGAACTTCGGAGTGCATTGCTTGATGAGTGGTGTAATATTCCCCAAGATCAGATTGATCATTTGATACTCAGCATGCCTAGGCGTTATCAGGCCTGTATTGCATCGTCCGGGAGACATACTCCGTATTAACTATCCTACTAACCATGTTATACTGTTTTTTGTAAATAGGTTCTTTTTTGAAATTTGGTCAAGGGAGTAAAACTTGCAATTTTTATTAATTATGTCAAACATATAGCATCTTTTTTGCTCTTTACTTTTTGTTTAATAAATAGACTTTACAAATAAGTCAAATTTGTTTTGCTTCTTTCTCTTTCTTTGCCTGAACTTCATTATCCTTAATTTATGGACATGAGTGTAATTATGGTAATTAGACTAATAAACCATGGAGCTGTTTTTTCCGCGATCCGGCATCGTCATCAACGGAGAGAAAGCAGTAGCAAAAGCATCACAAGCTGGTATTGATCTCAGGATTTTCTTATCGCCGGCCTCAGAGGCGTAGCCAAGGGGGGGGTTAGGGGGGTCATAACCCCCCATGAGGAATTTTTTGCCATACAAAATGTATATTCTTCACTACATTATCATACACACGTATACATATATATGAGTTGCAGTAGTCATAACCCCCCCCATGAAAAATTTCTGGCTACGCCCCTGGCCGGCCTGTATTTTTGACCTTTATCGAATTCGAGATTTCACTGAAATGAAAATGGGAATATCGGATATTTGATGTTGAAATAAAACCGATATGTCGTATTTATCGATTTTTGGCCCAGTCCTACTGAGGGGCTGCTGCCCCCCCCCAAAAAAATGGGACCCTTTACTTAGCTTACAATTGAACTTTATCTTTAAATTTGATACCCAGCCCACCCCGAAATAAAATCCTGGCTACGCCACTGTCAATAACACTAACTACGCCACTGCTTTAGACCCTATTTTGTATTTCTCTGAATTACGAAAGAAAATAAAATCATTCCCCTTAAACGACAAACAAGGTAAAAAAATATCTTAAACGAAATCTGCAGCAATAAAGCGAAATGTTATTTTGCTTACTACAAAGTCCTTTTGTGAGAGCGCTTAATACCGCCCCTGTATCCTACATTAAAAGTGACAAGCACAATCCTAACTTTATTTCATTCTATTTCCCTTCACATGAAAACCCGCCACCATGTAAACTTAACGTTCCGTTTTTTTTTTTTTTTTTTTTTTTTTTTTTGAGAGGGTGGGGGCAGGGGGACATATATTGAAGTTAAAAGTAGAAAAGGGATGTTTCATTAAATTTTAAACAAATATTAAACCAGCCAAACAAGTTGGAAGGAGGGAGTCCCCCCGAGGGAAAAAGGTTTAAACAACTTTGAGACACCCCCCGCTCTTCCACGAGCATTGGCGTAAATTGGCATGTAATATTTGGATGGGGTGACAAAACGATGGATGGGGTGTTTCCGATTGTAGAAAATATCATTATTATAAATAGCTCTGATACTTGAATTTTCTTAATTTTTTTTTTCGGGGGGGATTGCCCCTCTTGCCCTTAGGAAGTAACGCCTATGCCCCCCGCCAAAAGCAAACGATGTTCGACCCACTCCACACCCCCAGACAGATAAAACTTTAAATCCGACCACCAACCAAGAAATGAAACACCAAAGATTTGAAAAAAAAAAACTTCAATTAAATGAAACATCCTTTCAAATCTTTTCGACTCTGAGTCGATAGAAGATTCGAAAAAAACACTCCAATTAAATGAAACATCCTTTCAACTCTTTTCGACTCTGAGTCGATAGAAGATTCGAAAAACTAACAAATCTCAACGATCGCATACAATCACTGAAACATTCGAGGTTCTACTGAGTTGAGATTCATCGTATACAATCACCGAAACAGAGCGAAACACTGAATCAGTAAAGATTCGTTGCTGCACCAACTCACCCACTGCCACTCGCATTTTCGCCGATCCCAACCGCCCGCGCGAATACCGCGTCTGCGCATGCTCAGCGAGATCGAGAGACCGGAAACCGCACAGAGCTTTAAGGACGGTGCTGGCGCCATCTGTTCGGTGAAAATGTAGTTAGTTTATTATTGTGATAATGGATATAGTGATAATGAATTAATCAATAAATTACATTATCTATTATCTTCAATGAATATTTTTCAACGCTCATTTTAATGTAACATAATTTTAGTTAATGAAAATTAGTTTATTTTATAATAATCAAATAAAAGTGACTGAAGAATACACATATTGAAATGTAAATTTTATTACCAGATCTTCAATTTTGCTTTAGCTGATGAAAAATAAAAGCATAAAAATGTTAAATTATAAATTTAATTTACATATGGAACGTAAATTAAGGCTTTTTAAGGTAAATTTCTGAATTTTTTATTAAAGGTATTTTTTATTTAAAAAAAACAATATTTCACATTAGTATTATTAAACAGATTTAAAGTTTTTGCTTCTTAGTTTTAAGAAATTATTTAAATCAAATTAATTTTAATAACTTTATGAAATGCTCGATTTCTAATAATTTAGTCTTGATTTTTATTTGTGCATTTTGCATTTTAAGTTAATATTGCATAATCCACAGTTTTTCTATTTCAAATTTGGTGTAAACTTACCATAGGCGTAGAGTTATATGGGCCCGTGGGGCTCGAGCCCCCCCCCCCAATAAATTGTGAATAGGGGCTGAGCCCACCCAATAATTTATCACTAAATACAGAAAACTAATTTATACTGACATAAAAAAGTATTTTACGCCATTTACAAACGTTTAAAAAAACCTTTACTTGTACTTTTAAAAATTTTCTTCTTTTGTTTTCAATCATGATTTAGTATTCATTGTGACGCCATGTAACACACAATGTTACTAATAAGCTGCCCTCGCCAGGCTCTGGTTAATTAAAATCAGATTATGCAATGTAAAGTATGTAATGAAGAAAAGTTCAGATGTGTCTAAAATGCACTATCTCATCGAAAATGTTTTTTTTCCTATTGGATTTTTTTCTTTGCTTCTATTTTTAACTTATAACATGGCAGAAAGATACTAACATGGATACTTACCTTACATAGGTGTAGAATTCTATGGACCCATAGAGCCACTTTATGGGCGCTTCCAATAATTTACACTTACACATAGTAAGTCATAGCTGCCAACTACTACGGAATATAATTAACCACTTTTTGTAAACAGTATATTTTTTAATTATTTTTTTCAAAATAGTAACCAGCTCGAGCGCGCAGCACAAAAATTTTGCTATATTTTAAGCCGAAAAATCATGTAGAAAAAGTGGTTAATTCTATTCCGTACTAGTTGGCAGTTAAGAGTAAGTTATATGTACGTGAATCAGTGGCGTAGCCAGAAATTTTTCATGGGGAAGGGGCTGGGGTATGACTTCTGCAACTCACATATATGTATACGGTACTTGTGTATGATAAGGGAGTGAGGAATATACATTTTGTATGGCAAAAAATTCCTCATGGGGGTATAACCCCCCTAACCCCCCCCCTTCGCTACTCCACTGACGTGAATATATGTGGTTGTGGGGCCCGGCCCCCCAATAATTTTGAAAACTTTACGAATATGAAACTTACATAGATATTTTTTTAAAAATTCATTGTTGCAATTATATTATTTGCATATACATGAAGCAGGTATGAAGCAAGAAATGTTTTGTTATTTGGAGTGGGTGGTAACAATAATAGGTAAATTTTAAAGTAACAATAAATAAAAATAGGTAAATTTTATATCTAAGATTCCAACTCAATACTCAAATTACTTTTATCATTGGTATTACAAATAAAATTTTATGAAATTAAACATATATTTCAGTCTGTGGTTAGTTAATTTTTTTCCTTTATCAAAAGTTTTACCGTAACACTGAAGACTACATCTGAGCTTCGCATGACAAAATTTCAAGAAGAAGATAAATGATTTTTACCAGAGATGGGTCATTCCTTTACCCCCCCCCCCAATTCATTTGTAATTTTGAACCCATGTTTAACCTTTTCATTGCCATCATTGAAAAAATGCTACAGACTCACCTTCTATCTTTGACGCATGTTTGGAAGCTACATCGGTTAAGAAGTATTCTTCATTGTGCCTTTTCAATGATGAGAGTGAACAGGTTAAACTCTTTAGCAACTCGAGAAATTTTTAGGTTTACTTGTAGTCAAGAGAAGGATGTACCCGCAACTGCACTAAAGTCATTTCAAGTTAATGTTTGGGAACATGTTCTTTTTGGAAAAATTACAAAATGAGTGTCTGTTGAATTGGGATAAGATGACACTGGACAGTTTTTACGCAAGAAGAAAAAAAAATACAGCATATTGGTATACACAGTCAGGGATTATTAACAAAACTGGTGTTATGGTATAATTACAATAAACAGGGGTCGATGCAAATGAAAACTGGGTCTGTTTTCCTTACAATTTAATCTGTATCAATTATTTTAACAAAAAAGTGATCTTTATTAAAAATTGGTATGAAAATTCACAAAAATCAGTGTTGAATTTCGCAAAATTAGTATTGAAATTCACAAAAATGGGAGCCTAGAAAAAATTCCTGGACTGACCACCGATAAAATACTTTGCATTAAACACACAGATAAAGAAAAAAAGCAATGTAATGTATGGTCAATATAAGGAGCGTTGACTGTGCCAGTATTATACTATTTACAATAGTAAATTGTAATAGTATTATAATACTGAAGTATTCTTTAGTATTAAAACAATATTCTTATATTGAACTCAAAAAAAAAAAAAATCCCTTATTACTGCGTGTCTATTGTTTTTCAGTAGCAGTAACATTCAAAGAAAATTGCAAAATTAACATTACATAATTATTGACATAGTGTCTTATGAACATACAAAAGCACAAGTAATGTAGTCTTTATATATAAAAAAAAGTTTATTTAGCAATAACATAACAAAACTAATACAAAAGAAATTTTGAAATAATGATACATGCAATTCTGGTAATTTATATAAAATAGTGAAGCTATTTGCAACATAAATACCCTTACTCAGTATATAGTAATATTTTTTAGTTTTCAATTATTTTATTGGAGAAAAAAGAATATGAACCAGAAACATTTTTTTCCTCTTAGGAAACAGCAAAAAAACATCTCAAATAAAAGGAATATGAATAGAATGCATAAAAGAAATTTAAAACATTTGGAATAATAATTTACTTTTATTGTGATTCACACACATACATAATTACTTTAAAAGAAAATCTCATCTCATTTTACAGTGATATATGTTTTACAATATAATCTGTGACTTTTTTTTTCTTTTTTAAGCATTTGAAAAATTTTTTGAAAGCTTCCTAAATTGATTTATGAGCCAGAAGGTATGTTTTTTTCATAACATACAACACAAACAAAATTGTTTCTTTTTTTACATAGGACCCTTATAGAGGAGTGTAATCCTACTTTAAAAATGCATAAAAGTAAAAGCATATAAATTATTAAAGTAAAATGCAACACGAGATGATAGAAAAAAGTGATTTCAAAACTTAAAAGCTTACCCTTAAGACGAGAAATACCACATAAAAGCTTACTTTAATTTTGCAATAAATAGGTTATATAACACCATAATTATTTCTAGTTTATTTTAATACCACAAAATTGTAAATTAGAAAATTTAACCACAAACACAGAGCACAATGAAAAAAAAATATATATACAGTTGTGGAGGAATAATTGTTGTCATGCATGTACATATCATCTCTTATTAGATTTAGGTAAAATTTATTTAAAATTTGCATTGTATTCTTCCACCAAGGATTGAATTTAAAAATTTATCCTGCATGCACGCATGCGCATTTAGATCTTAATTAAAAAAGACGATTTTAAATATATAAAATAAAGATTTATAAAACATACATTATTTATAAAACATAAAACTCTTATTTAAAAAAGATAATTAAAAAAGACGATTTTAAGTATACAAAATAAAGATTTATAAAACATACATTATTTATAAAACATACTCTCGTTTATTTATAAAACATAAGACTCTTGCATTATTTATAAAACATACTCTTGTTTATTTTCCTAAAGATTTATTTGCATAAACATATTTTTCCAAATTATGTGGCATTTTCCTTTGTTGTTGTATTCCTGTAGCATTTCTTCTAATTTTTGAAACATTTTATCTCCTTCAAAATTACCATACTCATGTGAAAATTCCTTTTTATATAATTTATCAACTACAGATACTGTGGGAAGATAATGCCCATCAGTGGCAACTTTAAAATAATTATCTCTGTGTTCTAGCATTAAATCCATTTTTAATGAATGATGAGCTGAAGACGGATTGTGTCCCCCGTCGAAATAACGAACATAATTTTTCCTTTGTATCTACGGACATGTCTCTATGTTTGAGGCTATCAGCACAATGAATCGGATGGTTATGCTGGTTTTTAAAGGTAATAACAGCTGGGTAATCTTGAATTAAGAGGATCTGCTGTCTTACTCCTACTACCTTGTACAAATCTGAAAAAAGAATTAAAACATGAGTGCAATGTAGTTTATTTTTAATAAAATTCATGTGATACAATCTATATACGATAGTAAATAAGGAACTTGTTAGTTATCCACAAGGCAAGATTAAGGACTACAAAGCAAATTTTGGCAAGACGTAGTTATGACTGTTACACATGTTAATGGGGTCCTTTCATGTCGAGAAGAAGGACACCTCTGAATCAGCTGGTGTAGGTAAAACAATGTTAACCCGCCAATTTAATTGTATTGTTCTGCATTACGTTGTGGCAAAAAAAAAAAAAATTTTTAATGATTTTTTTATCAGAGAAACCCTTATATCTTGTAGATTTTGGTGTGAAATAAATGGGAAAAGTCATAACAGCAGCTAGTAAAACTTTTATATTGTAAATGAACCAGAAAGGTTTATATTGTAAATGAAGAAAAGGACATCGGCATTATCTGTGCTGTGATCATCGGTTGTTCCAAAGGATAAGTTTGTAACAGATGCTCGCTTTGAAAGGTTTCGCATGTATTTGTGTCTGTTCATGTAAGTGAATATGTATGTTTATGATGTTAAATAAATATGTTTACTTTCTTCCTGTCCAAATTAGATGGTTACTAGTAGAATTTTTTGATAAGTTATAATAGCTTTTCCGAGCTGTTGGCCATTAGGCTTAAAACGTAAACAAACATTGAATAAATGACATCCCCAGTAGAAGAATTTTCTGTATCAATCTGTAGCACCAGGATCAGAAACTAAAATTTATCTGTGACCTTAACATTCCCTGAATAAACTACAATCAAAACTTGCTCATTGCAATAAAAACATGCAACCTTTTCGTACTGTGCAGCCATTTTACACAACTTGCATACACATCGGCAGTAGAGCACACATGAACGAAACACAAAAAACAGAATGATATTCTTTACTACGATACCTTGCTTGTATGGTCAAGGAGTCTTCGTGGGAATATGTCTCTGTTTTCTATTCGCCAGATCTTGAATATGTCTTTAATACTCTCCATGTTACATGACTTTCACTGCATAATTTATCCACCCAAATCTAAAAGGAAATACAGTAATAAAACATTTGCATTTACATAGGCTACATAGTTATATATTTACTAGAAGTCAAAGCCCATCGTGGTGTGGAGGCAATTATAATGGGTTCTAGAAAAGATGGTCTACACTCAATATATTCCATCTTATGTCACTTAAAAAAGAATAACTTCATATTCAATTTTTATTATGGTACATACCGAAATCAAAACTGCATTTTCCTATAAACGCGCAAAAAGTTTTCACATTTGAAAGATTGTATTTTGCTAAGAAAATCCATTCTTACATGAATATTTCATGCAGAGGAAATCATTTTATTTGTCAAAAAGAGTTAACTTGGTAATCGAGAAAAACTATTGTAAACTAATTGGAATCGCAACTTTCCCTTCAAAGCCTGATGACCAGGACTTCAGTATGATGCTATTATCATTTGCAACACCTAATTTTTTCACACATATGATTAACTTCATTTTAACTCTCGGAAATAAAATAGAGATGAAAATAGTGAAAACTCGTTTGAAAATTAGGGAACAGGTGGATTTTCAGATTTTTAGAATCGTGCAGATTATTTTTATACATTATTATGAAAAATTTCAAATGATACATAGATTTTATTACTTTGTCGTACAGAACTTTGTAATCTTTTTGGAGTGATGGTGGTAAGAGTTTTATCTTGAGTGGTTGAACCAGAATTGTTCCAGTCAATGAGTCAGGTATCAACATAGCTGTATAGTAGGATGCTATTTTATTAATATGCCTTCATTATTATTTTTCAAATTTAAATTCATATGTGCACACATGCAAGATTCCACAGAAATGTAGAATAAGTCACCAATTTTTCAAATTCCAATACCAGATTTGTAACAACCCCCCCCCCCCCTCTCGGCTACCTTTTGTCCAATCAGGGCCTGATTATAGAATAGGGCCATAAAACGCATGTCTACAAAAAAAAAAAAAAAAAAAAAAAATCTTGGGCCTCAAAACTGCAATACTTAATATCTTAAAAATATATAATTATTTAAAAATTCATGTTCTGGAATTAAAAAAACTTTTAAAATTTGCCAGATTTATCAGTGAGTTTAAAATAATCAGCAGCACCTACTGCCATGCCGCACTGTTCCTGTTACCAGATGCAGAAAAAATTAATATTTTTTAATTGTAAAACACTTCCTGAATTTTTTTTTGAATCCTTGGTGCAATTGCATAATTTTTAATCTGTGTACCAAGTGAGACAGATTTTGTTTCTTTGATTTTGTTCTTGTTGATAAAACTCCTGTGTGTATAATACAGAATAAATAATGCCTAATTACATTTCTCATTATATATACAAAATTAAATTAACTAACATAATATTATGAAACATCTCATTACTTTTTTGAAACATGTGTAGAAGAATAGATCAGATAGATATTTAAAAACAATAAAGTACAAAAACTAATGGATGTATATATTTAATACTTACCTGTTATATATATAAATATATATTTATCAGCTTATTTATTTAAAGTTTTTTTTTATTTATTTATTTAAAGAAAAACAAAATAATGTATGTAACTTATTTATTGCATCCTATTATTACAGAGCAGTTACTTTTAGTTTTTAAAACATTCAAAAAAATACCTGATACTTACAAATTTATTTAAATCAACCGAATTTTTTTTTTTTAATGTAGTACATGTAAGTAGAAAAAATACCAGTATATTTGTTTTATATTCATTATTGGAAATGTTTATTTCAAAGACCATATAAGAATAAATACAATCAGAAATAAAAATAAAACACTTACCTCTGCGATCTGGTAATAAAATTTACATTTCAATATGTGTCATCCTCTATATTCATTATCACTATAATAAACTAACTACATTTTCACCGAACAGATGGCGCCAGCACCGTCCTTAAAGCTTTGTGCGGTTTCCGGTCTCTCGATCTCGCTGAGCATGCGCAGACGCAGTATTCGCGCGGGCGGTTGGGATCGGCGAAAATGCCACCCACTCCTTTGCTGTTTCAAATCATCTATCGACTCAGAGTCGTAAAGAGTCGAAAAGAGTTGAAAGAGTGAGGGAAAATCTCTGGGAACGGCGAAGGGAAAATAAGTTTTCCTTCCCTTCGCACTTGGAATGTATTTCCCCACAGTCGAGGGCTGAGCCACTCAGTACCAAGATTCGAATCACTGATTCGGCTCATCGAATCATTGGCCATCTCTACTTCGGGGTTACAATTGCGAAATGGCGAGAGCAAAAATTTGCCTTTTGAAACACGTTTTTTTTTAATCGATATCTCCTAAAATGATTTGAATTTCGAAAAAATCGCTTCGAGGTATGCCGGGATCCGTCCTGGAGAATTTCCATATAAAATTTGGTAGTTTCTACGATCACCCGTTTCGGAGCTACGCGAGACGCAGACGAACAAACTAACTAACTGACCAACCAACCAACTAACTAACAGCTTACACACTGTTTTATTTATATAGATTTAACTTTAATTTTTTAAGATAAGAGGTTTATTGTTTTATTGTACACCCTCCAAAAAAGTATTCGAGTAAGAGATAAATTTCTTACGTTGCTCTCTATCTTTTATAGCTGGATTCATACTGACTGTTCAGTGCCGCTCAGACTAACCTCTGTCCGCAATAAATGCACCAATGAAATCTCGCCGTATGCCAGCAAACTGTCAGTTAACAACTAAAATAATGATTAATCTATGTTTTTAATTAAGTTAATTATTATAATGATTGGTTCTATTGTTTTAATGTTTTTCTCCAGCTTCTGAAGAACGTCCGCGATATCAGCAATGCGCATGCTCTAAAGGAAAACAGAGTCGGTGACTCTCGCTAGAAACAGCAACAGGACAGATTTCAATTGGCTATCCAGACATGACGTAACGAAACGTCACGGACACACAATATGGAAACGATAATAATTAATAGTATAATAAATAATTAACCACAGTTACAATTAACAAGTATACAATTCTTATAGAATATGGTGCTTTATTATCACTAAGTAACGATACAATTAATATAAAAACAGGTGCTTATAAAAGTGAAATGTTCCTCAGCCAATCATATTTTTCCTATTTCTGTTTCTAGTCTCCTGTTTATCTGTGATTTAGGAATTTGAGCAATTTTGATGAAAATGAATCATAGTGAGTGATTCTTTTACAATGGCGACATCTGAAAATTACTTTCGTTAATTGTGTTTTGCATTTACTTTACTTATGTGTTTTCAAAGCTTAGAATGTGAAGTTAGTTTTTTTTAAACGTTCCTCATTCGCATTTTTTTGCAAAATGCAGAGAATATTCTAAAGTGGTAGATCTGTCATATTCATTTCTAATGATATATTTATTGAATTAAGGCTATGTATGCATTTGACAAATTGGATAAATAAACCAAAAGTTTTTGAACATATATTCTGGAACAATTTTCATTTTTATTTGGTAAGTTCAACTCTTTTACACGATCATTGATTTAATGTGAAATTTTGTATGGTAATTACAATTAATGTCGTAATGTTTCAAGCTCTGCCTGGTTTTAACGTTAATTTACGGTGATAAATAACCTTTGTTTTTTTAGAGACCGCTTTTTTTAAGCAACCTGCTTTTATTTTTATCTGTTCGCTCTAAAAACGTGTTTGCTTTGTTTTCGTATTTTTTTTTTTTTTTTTTTTTTTTTTTTACTAAATGTCCATATTTAATTGATATTTATTTTTTTTAAATCAAGCATAGGTACATATCTATTTGTTTTGATTGTTTATTAATAGTTTAGTATGAGTTAGCTTCGTCTGTGAGTAATTGATGATGAATAATTCTATTTCTTGTGTTCGTTTGTTTATTTTCTAAGCTATAAGGAAATTTTGTTTTTAATGTTTTAAGCAATGTGCGTAATAGAAATACTATGACTTCACAGCTTCAATATTGCTATAATTTAGGTGACATCAAATACGGTAGGCGTCTCTAAAGATTGCTTCCCCCCCCTTTTAATTTTAAGGTAGATCTTTAATCTTGCCTGCACGTTTTTAAATGTAAACGTTTATCATTCTGTTCTGAACAATAAGTACCTCTCATGTGTGTAACTTCACAAAGTTTCAATTATTTCAGCTTTTAAACATGAGTTTCTTTTGAGTGTTTTTTTTATTAGTACGGTGAAACTTCTTGGGATATATACCGTAAGAGGGGGCAAGTCACCAAAGCTTACGATAAGTAAGCAGGCAGGAACAGCTTTAGTATGGTCCCTTTTTGGCGATTTTTTGATTTGGCGACAAAATCTTGTCGCCAACCCAAGTTTGCCTTGCCGATGCCAATTGTAAACAATATGGCGGATCGGATGGCGCTGGTTCCGAGATAATTGATCGTCGCTGTTAATTTTGCTATGATTTATTTTAATGGCTTTATAAATATTTTTATGAAAAAAAAATTAAACAGATAACAAGCTTACATGTACATGTAGATTCGGTTTAATAAAATTTAATAACTTTTCTCTTTGTGTGAGGGGGGGCTGTGCCCCCCTCAACCCCCCCTTTCTCTTTTTAGTAGATTAAATTAAACAATGCAAACAAATAATATTCTAAAGGCAATACCTCACAAAAATAACAAATAAAAAAGACAAAAAAATTAAAATACATTTTAGCATTCTGACAAAAGACTACGTAAGCAAAATAAAGAACTAATTCAAATCATAACGAACAATGCTTATCTCATACCTTAATTAAAATCGCTAAATTGTTTCAATATTGAAATAATAAAATCAAAATATCCAATATTATATTAATAACGGAATTATTTGTTGCTCCTACCATTAACAAATAAACAAAGGTAATAATAACAAATAAAAACAAACAATGCTTATCACATACCTTGATTAAAATCTCTAAATTATTGCAATATGGAAATAATAAAATCAAAATATCTAAAATATTAATCTGAAATGTACTATCAAAAGAAAGCTTATTCATACAAAACTGTATGTAAACAGTCAGTATGAACCTGAACAGCCGTTTAAAATTTCAAAAATAATTAAATAATAATAAAATTTAATGTTAAATAAAGCCATTAAAATAAAACCATAAAGCACATGGCAGATCAAGCATTCGAACGAACCTCCCGCGCTAAGAAATACACGGGGCTCAAAAAGTTCATGAAAGAAACAAATGGTCACGATTTGCCGGACGTACACGAGCACATCCGTGACGTCACGGAAGAATCCACTTTTCGCCCGAGGTTAGGGTTACCGCTCCGGAACATCCGACGGCGGGGTTACCATATTGGCATCCTTTATCGCGCCAAAAAAAGTCGCCAAAAATAAAGTGCGCCAAAGGGACCATACTAAAGCTGTACCAGCAGGCATTTGACATTCATCAGTGCTGCCAATCGAGAAAGTTTATTTAGCAAACCTTTTGCAGAGTTGTGTTGTTGTTTCATGATGTCATTAGAGATTATGTGATTGGTCAAAGAAATTAACTGGGAACCTATGAAGGAATTATGGATACTTACGTATTATCCCAGCGGTCTGCCAAGACGAGCGGCTTTTCACCAAGATAAATGCTGGACACATGAAATTATTGATGGTTTCCAGTAAGATTAGTAACAGTTTGCCTGCACATTTACCGAAAAAATAATTTGGCGAGAATGACTGCCGGGATAGTACGTAAGTACTGAATTATGTGATTGGTAAAAAAAAATTTAAATGTCAACGAGTGGTGTAATTAATATTCAGCCACTATTTGGCTGTTTTGCTAAATATTCGATAAGCATAATACTGAACAGGTATTCAACCGAATAGTTGTAGCTGAATATTTCTACATGTTCAGCTGAATAATTTCAGAAAAAAGAGAGAAAAATATTTTTAAAAATGTATTTAAAAATAATATTGCTTAGTTATACTTCAATATGGTAATATAATATTATAAAATATCCTAAATCCAGGGACGTAGCCAGAAAATTTTCATGGGGGGGGGGGGGGTTTACGACTACTGCAACTCACATATATGCATACATTTGTGTGATATGGGAGTGAAGAATATACATTTTGTATGGCAAAAAATTCCTCATGGTTATGACACCCCTAAACCCCTCCACCCACCCCTTGGCTACGCCCCTGCCTAAGTCACTGAATTTTCAGCTGAATGAAACATAATCTAAAGTATTTAATAATACTGCTGTTTTTAGTATTTAACTTTGTAAAAGATATTTTTCTCATGACCAAGATTTTTTAATTTTACAAATAATGTACTGTTGTGTGTTTTTAAGTACCTACTAATAATGAATTTTAATGTGTCTTTATTTGGTATTTAATTACAAAATTGAAAAGTGATAATTTATTTACAATTAAAATGAAATTTAAAAAAAAATTAATATTCGGCCTAAGCTATGTGCCGAATATTCGGTTTTCGGCCAAATCGCTATTCGTCACATCTTTAATGTCGACCATGTCAACTGATCCGCTTGAACTTGGCATGACAGGCAGTTCAACATGCTTGTTTGTTGTGGAATGGAGTTTGATGTTTCTAAAGATTTTTTTTTTTTAAGGAAGTAAAATTTCTGGCTACTTTTTATGTTAAATGTAGATAAGTCTTGTAGATCTCTTATGAATTTTTTTTATTTTAAAGATGGTTATCCTCAATGGAGTGAATATTGGTATAAAGCTAAAAATTGTTTATTGTGGCGTGTTAGGATGAAATTTTGCTTATTTGAATGGTATGCAGTGGATTTATTTCATGATAAAGGCATTTTGTTAACAAATAAAAAAACTCGGCTGCTCGAGCCTCGTCATGGGGAGATCCCCCTGAACTCACCTCATTTTTTTAGTTTCATGATTGCCATATTAACCCTTTAACGCACAGTGGTTTCGCTCTGAGACCACCAAACTGTTGACGTTTTGACTGTTGAAGGTCACGAACAATAGATTGGATTTCTATAAAAATAGTTGCGGGTGACATAGTTCCACGAGAATCCTTTACTTTTTAGCACGTCATTTCCCGTAAAAAGATTATTTTTAAACAGCACTGACATCTGCTGAAAAATGGAAGAATGCGAGAACAGCTGAATAGATTGCCCAATGCTGAAAAAAGGGCAGCCGTTGCCATCGCTCGACTTAACTATCTACAAGATGGTGGGATGACCGAATATCCGGCCAAACATTCAACCGGATATCAGGTTATCCGGCAGCAGTATTTTTCTTTTTTGTTTTATTTTCACTAGTTTTCTTATATCATTCAGCTATTATTATTTTTTTTTTTAATTTTCTCATTAATTACAAATGATCTAGTTCAAGTATCAGAAATTATTTTAGGATTGTTTCCATGAATTTAAAATCAGTTTTACTGCAATTTAAAGTCATACAAATAACAACGTCATGGATGTTCTCCCTCAAGAGTTATCAATGTAACAAATTTCCTTAGTTTGTCAAAATTAGGAGGGGCATTTTCTCACCAGCCAGCAGCAGGCCCTGATTATCGCACGGGAACTTGGGGCACGTGCCCTGGGCACGCATACACAAATAGGCCAAAATTTGAGTTTAAAGCTATGCACAGGGGCACACAAAAATTGAACCAGCTATCTACAGGGGCATAAAACTTGAAAGTGCCCTGAGCACAAAAGTGCTATAGTCAGGCCCTGGCCAGCAGTACTACAGCAAGTACACTATTCTCATAAGCAGGGTCAATTTATGGTGGAATAAAAGGTAACCGAATTCTTACAAAGATTGAAAAACAGTGTTTTTGTACAATAATTTCTTCCAGTAATAATTGACTCCAATCTTAAAAAAAATATGGAAGTACTTAATTTTATTTCCCTTTTTCTATACATGATAAAAATACATTCAAAAAAGTATTGAAAATAAAAATATATTTTCACAAAGCTTTGCTTTTTCGCATTTTTTATTATTGCAGTTTTTAAAATTTATTCATTTATGTTTATTTGTGTTATTTCTCTGTATATAATTTTAGGCCGGATATTTTTAATATCCGGCTACTGTCGATTTTCCAGCATATTGGTCGGATGCAGGATGTTTGCCGGATATCCGTTGCATCCCTAAACTAAACCTGTATTTTTTCGAACTTCTTGGGAGCAACCATTCTCCATAATGTAAGAAATCATTGTTAAGAGATGGTTGCTCAAAGAAGTATAAATATTTGATAGTCAGGGGGGGGGGAATACTAAACAATATTGTTTGTTTTTTTATTTATGAAATTTCAAATTAATACAAACGTGTCTTTAAAATGTAAATTTTAATAACATATTCAAAAATTTACGATTGTTACATTCTTTTTGTTTGTCTCCGAGACTACTTCTCTCTCTACTTACCTGTATTTTGAAAGGCATTAAAAATGAGTTGTTGGATGATTGTATTGTGATAGATTAAATTGGTTAACCCATTTAACGATAGGTTAAATTGGTTAACCCTCTTCGCACTCTGGGAACACCAAACTCTGACATTTGGACCGTTACCAGTCACAAAGAATAGATTGGATTTCTATAAATATAGTTGCGGGTGACATGGCCTTCACTTTTTAGCACGTCATTTCCCGTCAAAAGATTATTTTTAACAGCACTGGCATATGCTGAAAAATGGAAGAATGCGAGAACAGCTGGATAGATGACCCAATGCTGTAAAAGGGGCAGCTGTTGCCATCGCTAGACTTAACCACCAGCAAGAGGGCGGACGATCGAAACGTTCATCGCGTGCCACAAATCTAGAGACCCTTTTTTGATGCAGCTGGCAGTGCCGTACAGCCAGCTGCATCAAAAAAGGAAAAGAGAACGTTTCTATCGCCCGCCTCTTGCTGGTAGTTAAGTCGAGCGATGGCAACGGCTGCCCTTTATTCAGCATTGGGCAGTCTATACAGCTGTTTTCGCATTCTCCCATTTTTCAGCAGATGTCAGTGCTGTTAAAAAGAATCGTGGCCATTTTTTTACGGGAAATGACGTGCTAAAAAGTAAAGGATTCTCATGGAGCTATGTCACCCGCAACTATTTTTATAGAAATTAAACTCTAATCCTCGTGACTGGCGACAGTCAAAACGTCAGAGTTGGGTGTTCCCAGAGCGGGAACACTGGTCGTTAAAGGGTTAACGGAAGAAATTCTGTTCCTAGTTTGTTCGGTTACTGCAAAAGTATTTTCTCAGATACTAGGGGCCAAGGCCCCTAGACTCTTTGCGCTCGCTTTTTGTATGAGGCATTCGGCCCCTAATAAGGCTTATTCGTAAATAAGGCATAATTTCAACAAACAAAACCCAAAGATTGGATCAGATAGAATGTTACCGAGCTACACATTGCTGGGTTCTTGCATGCTGCTTGGAACATAAAAATTTAAACTTCGCACTATTTTTAATTATTTGAAACCCATGAAACACCTTGCGTATTAGCCAATTATAACGAATTTTTATAATTTGGTGACTTGCGTATATGTATAATTAATAATTAGCTCTAAGAAAACAGTACTTCGTATGTTTTTCTTTGATAAAAACTACAGAACAGGTAGGATAGCCTGCCACTAATGGCAACTTTTCATTATTTGGCGATTTACACATGCTCACTACCTATAATTACTGCTCATTTAAGGTTCCCGGAAAGCCGTTATCCATATTTTCATACACTTAATCCTTTGCAGATTGGCGTATTTAGCACCACGAATTATATAATCTCGCCGCGCTGGCAAATATCCAAAATATACTACAACTGCTATAATGGCATAGTTAACGCCATCCAATATTTCTACTGGTAGCTAATACTCCAGCTGGACCGAACCGGCTTTAAAATAATCTGCATTTTAATTATTTTTCATTTTCAAGATATTAGGTTCTAACATTTTTGAACTCCCGGTAGATTCACCCTGCTTGAAAAGATACCATTTTGCCAGATCGTACCTAATGCCTAGATAGCGCTTTTAAAATCAGTTAGAATTAGGGCCCGATTCAAACGAAACGCGATCGGTCGTCTCCAAAACGATCGTTTTCTCTCTGGAAGTTCAATCGCTTTTACAAGCGATCGCAAAAGTGTATTCAAAGTGAAACAAAAATAAGCGACTTAACTTACAGGTTTGCTAGATCGAAACTTTATCGCCACAGAGTGAAAACGCAACTTCCGGTGACGTAGAAAGTCGCTGTTAACCAATAAAAAAATCGCATCTTTCTCTGAAAAAACTTTTAACTTAAGGGGACAGACTACTTTAAGAATGGGAAAATGTATAAATTTTAGATCAACTTTCATAATTTTTAAAAAAATAATGAATGCATGCAGAAACATAACTTTTTTTTTCAGTTATCTACTATGACATTACTCTATTGATTAAAAATATTATTTTAGTTTATTATAAAGGTGATAATTTTAAAAATATTATTTTACCACACAATATTGGAAAAAAAAAATTCAAGTGTACTTTCCCACTGCGCGCAAGATATCTCAATTAGAATTCCTTTGAACCTCATAATTTTTTTCTAATTTAAACAAGACATTCAAATTAACAATCTGAACTAAAATGGTTTAATTATTTTCATAATTTAAATTTAAAAAAATCATTTAATCTGAAAATTTAAATTACCATAAAAATTTTGATAGTTTTACAATCATAAAATTTTTTCTATGAAACACAACCATTTCATTTTAGTTCATTTTTTCATTATATTAGAATAAATGCCTGAGAAAAATTTCAAGTTGATATCTTAAATAGTTTTTAAAATATCATGCGCGCAAACTTGAAAAACAGTGTTTTGAGAAAACGCCAATTAAAGTTCAAATTGTTGTTTTGGAACATAAATTTTAATTTTTAAAAGTTAAAAACATTTTCTAATGAAACATTTACTATTTAAGAATAATTTTACGGAGTAAAATATGTTTTAATATGGCTTAAGAAACATCAGTCTAAAGAAAAGCTCGACAATTGTAAATATGAAAATATATGTACATACCTTAACAAAAGATACATTTTTAGGATATAAAGGCATTAATATTGGTAAAGTACATGTTTTGAAGTTATTTTAATAATTATATCCATATATATATATATATATTTATTTTTACTTTGCAACATAAAAATTTGATTTTATTTCACTTTATGAAATTTCGATTTAAAATTTTCCGCTTTCATGCACAATGCCTTCGTTTTCTTTTATTGCCTCAAACTGAGAACTGATGAGCATTTTTCTGGCTCTTCGAGTTTCTAAATTAAATTCTGTACATTTCTATTCTCCCTCTCTTATGCTTTGAGTGTCAACCTTAGTTGCAGCTTCTACAGCATGCTGCCCGACTTGCGTTTACATTTTCCTTTTTATCTCAACAAATAAATGTCATACAGAAAAATGGTTGGTATCGATCTTTTTAGAATAAAGTAAGCTATTTAATGAGATAAAAATCTCAAAATCGATTTTTTGGGCATTTTAAAAGTAGGCTGTCCCCTTAATGGCGACGACTGTTTATTTATTTATGTTTGAGCTGCAACGGACAACAGGCTGTGTCTTAATTTTTTTCCCTAACAGTATTGTAGGATAATGTTTTAAAATTTTAACTGGTTTAGGTTAATATTTTTTGTATGTTTATAATCATGGAAATAAATTTTTAATTTATGAAGACTTTTTTTTAGAAAATTATTAATAATAGTATTGTTCGTCATAATTATCATGTCGAATTGTTCAAATTATCGAATAATAATTGTTCTCTAATTTGCCTACTACATTTTATTTTTCTGTAGCAGAGAAGCTGTTTATAATTATAATGGAAGGGTAGAATTACTATATATTTTATGTTCTGATATATAATTAACAATCAAAGGCATCCTTAATATAATGGTATGAATATTTGTTTAGGAGGGTTGCTAGGATGCTTATTTTAGCGAGAAATTATTCGTTATCATGTATTTTTCGCGCTGTTTCAAACAAATTTATCGAGCATATATAGAGTTCAAATTTATCGAGCAATAAGCGATTTAAAATAAGAACTATAGATGGCACCTGCATCGTAGTGTCTGCTAGAGTGGAATTCAAAGGCCGACAGAAAATAAACCCTACAAAAATTCTGTTCTGCGAGAAAATTCAGCTTTCCGCAGGCCTAAATCTTTTGCAGAATTCCCTGTCTGATAATTCCAACGGATTGCTTCGTAATTTTAAATAACGAGTCTTCGTTGTTGTTGTAATCTTCTTATTAACCATCCGCCGATCGATCCGCCATGTTCTTGAAAACGATCGCTTTTGAAAAAGCGATAGCAAAACACCGATCGCAGTGTCACGTGATCCAAAAGCGATACACAGGTTTCAATTGAATAGGAAACATAGGAATCAGTCGAAAATTTCCGCGATCGCAACGGAAAACGATAGAACTCTGTTTCGTTTGAATCGGCCCCAAGGTTATTCTGTTTTGGAAAAACGAATAATCGCTCATTCTAAACTCCTGTTGTCTAAGCGAACTTACTATTTGAAAATTGTCGACTTTGTATAACACACTTTGAGTTACTTATTTCATATACTTTTTAATTTGGCGTAAAATGGGTGTCATTCTACTTCATGTTGTCAATTTCGCGCAATTCTACATACTTGGAATTGCTTTGTTGCAAAGGAATGAATGATTTTATGCCAAACCTGGCAAACATTATGTTTTATTTTTCCAGTTTTTTATTAATATCTTCTAAAACAATTCGATTTTCGAAATTTAAGTCAACTTATCAGGTTCCTTGGAATTTTCTGAATCCGTGGACATGTTTCTCAAAATTCAAATCCCCACGGTTTAGGAGAAGATAGTTGAACAAGCTCTTGACAACAGCGGCCGTTACTTTTTTTTAGAATAGAGAGAAACAACATTTTTGAAAGGAAAATGAAATTTTTTAAAAATTGAATTAAAATTTTAAAGTAGTTTTGTAAAGTTTCGTGATTGCGTTAGCTTATTTAGAGGTCAGCTATGGCGTGGGGGTGGGGGTTAAAAAATGGTATTAACTTGATTAGTTGGCCAACTATCCTAAAGAATAAAACGGGGATGCAGCCTTAGGCATTTTTTATCTGCGCTAAGTAAAATTCACCGTTCTTTTTTTAATTATATGTCTTTTCGGTGGGCATTAATACATTTTTGATAGCTGATCAATGAAAGAAATTTTAATTGTAATTTGTACGCTTATTTCTATGCTACTTATTTAAAAAAATACGATCTTTTGAAAGGAAACGCGTGAATTAAAAATTAAAAAAATACTTGT
>JAWZYV010019508.1:0-24833 GCA_038373885.1 Cheiracanthium punctorium
CATTGCCATCACCATTTTCCCCCTCAATTTCGTTATCCCCCATAGCTGACAACTACTAGGGGAAAAAAATAACCCTTTTTTTAAACAAAAAATTTTTCGGTTAAAATATAGCAAGATTTTTGCACTAGGGAGAGATCTGGTTACTATTTTGAAAAGATACTAAAAAAATATACCCGTTTACAAAAAGTGGGGTTGGGGGGGGGGTTAAAATTTATATTCCGTAGTATTTGTTATCTATGGGTATATACAAATATTTCCCAACATAGGTCCACCATATACCCCTGTGCGACAACGGTTAAGCCCAGCCGCGTTGTTATGTGCGCCCGGCGCAGAACGCCCCCGTAGATTCCCAACTTTTCTCAGGTTTATTAGAGCCTTTTCAGGGGTCGGCTCGGACCACGTTAAGTATGGGTACAGCATCTCGCATCGGGGGCCCGCCGTCTTCGAAGGGGCGCGATCAGGGCCTGATTAACACTTTCTGAATCACCATAGGCCCGACTATCAGTTCGTGGACCCCCCCTCCCACATATTCCGATCCCCATTCCATAAGTAGAAATAATAAATATTGTAGTTTTTGAGGCCCCTAGTACTTTTTTTACTAGTAGGCCCTGGAAATGTTACACCTCCCTGTAATTTTAATGATTCGGGAAAACTTTAATCGGCCATCGCTCGGAAGCCGTTGAGCGAGTGCGGCGATCCATAGCGCGCCTCTTTGTCGTTTGATAAAACCTCTGGCCTGGAAATTTTTAGTTGACAACCGGGGCTGACGTATCTGCGTTCCTCCGCTGTTCACCATGAGCAGAAAAGGGTTCCGCCAGCAAACACTCGAGCTGATTCCGCCGCAAACGGTTTGCCCCCCCCCATCCAAAACCTTTGGCGAACGTCCGGTTACAGGTCGATTTTGGGCCTTACGGAGGCAAATTCCAATGGCCCTTCGTTAATTGCGTCGGTGCTCACACCCTTATTATCGGCCGCAGATTTTCTGGCATAGATTTTGCACGGTTGGGTCCGACATTAAAAATCGCCGCCTAGTGGACACACGGTGACACAAACCTCACATAACCAGGTTATTTTTCGTAACAGCGCGAATTTCGGCCGTCCAAACTTATTTCTGGAGCTACTCGCATATCATGAGCTGCTAAGGAAATTTCCTTTGATAACCAGTCCTGGTTATGGGACACAGCCAACCTAATCAGCCAACACATGTTACTCATCAACATTGAGAACGACGGGACAGCCAATTTGCTCTAAGCCGAGGCGTCCTCCCTCCTGACAAGTCTTGAAAAGCCGCGCGAAAGATGAGTTTTCTTATTTGCTTGAGCAGGGCCTTTGTTCGCCACTCGAAAAGGTCCCATGGGCCAGCCCGCTCCACTTTAGTTAAAAAGCGCCATTGGCGACTGGCCGCCCGTGTGGGCAGATTACCGGCGTATAAACGCTGTCACCCTGCCAGATCGGTAAACCTGTCCCTCACATTCCAGGGACTGTATGGCAGGTGTTTGGGACGGTACACACACACCACATTTTTCTACTCTTGATATCGAGCGGGGCAATACCATCCAAATCCCAATTAACCCTGCCGGACATTCCGAAGCGACTGCCGCTAACAAACACCCTTTGGTCTCTTCGAAATCCCCGTAATGACCTTTGGCCTCTGCAAAACGCGGCGCACAGACCTTTTCAACGCGCTTCATCCATCAGGTTTATATTCGGGTTAGATTTCTGCCGTTCCGTATTTTGATGACCGTTCTTAGTCGGCATCGGCTCGGAAACGAAGGAGGCAGTTTGGACTCACCTTCGCGCCGGTGTGTTGAACGGGTTCCAGGAAGACGGCGTTAGTCTTACCCCATCTAAAAAAGCGTTTTTCCGGTCAACCAAGGTACTCTTTCCTTGGCCACGAAATATCAGGCCGGCACGGCGTTTGAACCTCTCATGGGATAGAGTTCCCCTGTACGAGAATATCCCCGAACCGACCTACAATTCAGGAATTGCGTCGATTCCTCGCTCTGCTGAATTTTTACCGTCAGGTTTTCTTCCGCCCGCAGCATTCCACTCAAAGCTCCTCTAAATGAATGTTTGGTAGGCAGTAAAAAGAACAGGACAAGCGTTTCCCTATTGCTTGGAACCTCCCGAAAGCGGCGCGAAGCGTTTCAAAAAATGCAAAAGTGACTTAATTTCTGCCACCGTCCTGCAATATCCGTTCGGCCGTATCTCACGCCCCTTTCCCCTTTTATGGTAAGATGCGCTGTTCCAGCTCCTGCTTTAGGAGAGTTTTGCTCAGCAAAATGATCAAAGGGACCTGGAGGAGGCCCTCTACGCTTACTTTTCCAAAAAAACTTTCCTCAACCACAAACGCTTTTACAGTACGGTACGACCGCGAACTTTTGGCGATCTACGCCGCCATCAAATCATCTTTTCGTCACTTCCTGGAAGGACGTTAACTCCGTTACTATTTTTACAGATTCACAAACCCCTAATCTTTGCGTTTAAACGGCGGTCCGACAAAGCATCCCCTCGCCAGCTTGAGCCACCTTGATTTTAATCAGCCATTTTACGACAGATATTGACGCCATATTGATGGTGGCCGAAAAATGTCGTCGCCGTATGCTCTGTACCGGCATAGAGGAAAATTTCGATGCCCCTCATCAACCGATTTCATAGCTCTGGCAAACGAACAGAAACAGGATTCGGAGCTTCAAGCCCCCTCCTACAAAATACAAACCTGTAGTCTGAATCTTTCCCAGCCCATGCGGCTCGCTCACTGATCCATCACTTTTATTGTGATATTTCAGGGCAAGTTAACATCCATGGACCTTACGTTCCCCGCGAGGGAGGTCTCCGCCGTTGCCTCATCTTCAAGAACCTTGCAGCGTCTGTCTCACCCTAGGGATAAAAGCTTCAAGGAAGTTAGGGCCAAACAGGCGTTTTGTGATGGGCCAGAATGTTAAAAAGACATTGGGCGAGTGGACACGTGCATGCATTTGAGTGCCAGAAATCAAAAATCCATACGCCACACTCACAGCCCCTATCAAAGATTAGAAGATTGTCAACTTGCAGCTTTCAAAACAAGTGCATATCGACTTAGTTGGGACCCCTACCATCCAATCCTAATGGATTTTTCTTATTTTGCTCACTTGCATCGGATCGTTTCTCACGGCTGGCCCGAGGCAATTCCCAATAGTAGACATCTCAGCCGACTCTGTGGCCAAACAATTTTATAAGCTCGTGGATTGCGCGTTTTGGAGTCCCGGGAGCGAATCACCACCGACCAAGGTCGTCCAGATCAACTCCTTGCTTTTTACGGCATTAACCAACCTCCTGGGCACTCACAAGAGTACGCAACTAGCCCTATCATTCGCGCTCTAACGCATTGTCGAACGTTTCATCGCTCATTGAAGCAGTCAATACGATGTCATACTTCGATTCAATGGACCGACGTTCTTCCCACAGTCTTACTTGGTCTGCGGCCTCCGCCATCTAGAGAGGATATCGGTGCTTCTGTTGCCGAATCGGTGTACGGCCACCAGTCTCCGTCTGCCCGGAGAATTCATGCAAGCGGACAGTTCACCCACATCCTGTGCCGACCACCAAACATTCGTGCAAAAGTTAAAAAACTACATGTCAGCTGTTCGCCCCGTACCCACCAGCGCCATTGCTCAAAAACTGTGTTTGTGAATAAAGACTTGCAGAACTCTTCGCATGTGTTCCTGAGATATGATGCGTCAAGGGACTGGTTTCGCACCCACGTATACCGGACCCCCACAAAGTCCTCGAACGAAATGTAAACACTTTTAAAATTTTGGTAAACAACAAGGAGTCTGTTATAAACATTGGCCGCCTCAAACCCGCATTTATCTGGGCTCCTGAACGTACGGACAATGCTTCACCGGCCGACCGTAAAGAATGTCCATCAGGAACAGTGTCAACGCCCACATCCTCCATAACTCCACCTCCGACTGTGACAAAACCAGCATCCTGCATCACGTCACCTCCGGCTGTTACTACACGTTCTGGTCGGAGAGTGCGTTTCAATCCAAAATATTTGTGAAAGTTTCGTGGTCACTGGAGGGGGAGTACTGTGGCGGCTGCCGCGTCCGCGATCGGTGCGTTCCCGAGCACCAATCTGATCCTTCAGCGGTCGCCCACATTGAACAAGCTTCCGCGCATCCTGTGAGGAGCGCTAGCGGCTACTCCCACGATAGCAGAGCCGGGGAATCTGGCAACGCTGATGTGCAGTCCGGAATATAAAATGAAGTGTTCACGCATGGCTCGCGTTATCGAGTTGCTGTTGTTACCAGAAGTCTGTTGATTGTACCGCTGGATGTAAATTGACCGTATCGTGCAGAGCTTGCATGCTCGACTTAAAATCTGAATAAATGTCGTTAAGTTTTTTTTAGATAGTATTTCCATTCAACTGATGTTACACTCGACGTATTCTTAATTTTTATCTATACACTCTTAAAACTGTGCCTCTTATATGGAAGGCACAAGCGGATTGTGCCTTCCACTTTTTTAACATGAGAGGCACATAGCCAATGTACCCCTCATATAGTATTAAAAATGAAAGGCACATCGAAATAAAAGGCACCGCTAGCACATCGAATTCTGTCAGAGGCACGGAACAAGATTTGTGCGTCTCAACCATTGCTCTTGACATGTGTGCCTCTGATTTTCAGGGATACATTTCAGGCATGCGCAAACGATTTACCCATCATGCACTCGGCTCGCTCGCACGGCGCTCAACTCAACTCAAAGCAAAGCAACACAAACAAACAAACGTTTGCTGTTTGCCGCCAAATTCACGCCATCGTTTGCTTTGTAGAAATTAATTTAAAAAAAAAATATGGATATTTGTGGAGTAGTTAGTTGCAAATGTTCCTGTCGACAGCGCGAAGAATTTATTTTATAGAACACTGGAACGAATGAATGGTGCGACTACTGCAATCATCCTCCGGTGGATCACAAAATATTAGAAAAGCCTGGAACAAGTAAGTACATTTCAATTTTCACTTGCTTATAGTCATTTTTGTATACAATATAAAACTTTCTGATTTAAAATTGAATACAGTGTTGTACAAATGTATGTCGTACTTCGCTTTCATGACAATTTCATTTTGGCCTACATTTTCGATGATCGCACAGATCTGAGGCTTTTTTTCCCCCTGACCGATCTTGATAAGTTAGTTTCATGTTAATTAATATATCCCAGTCCTTATTTTGTGTTCATTATTATATCAAAGATATTATATTTTTGTTATCCTAGATATTATATGTTTGCTTGCCTAGATATTATATGCTTGCTATCTTAGATATACAAACGTTTGCTACCTGATTCATATATTTGGTATTCTATATGTTTGTTATCCTAGATATTACATGTTTGTAGAGAATATTTTATGTTTGTTTTTTTCTAAACTGATATTTTACTGTGATTTGTCGACTTTCGTCACCAAAATATTGGCTTTGTAGGATCGCTACAACAGTTGGGCCATCATATTAAAATTATTCATATGAAATTATCTTAAGACCACCATCAAACATGCCGCCAAGATGTTTGTTTTCCCCAAAATGCTCATACAGTAATAATAATAATAATAATACATGCCACACCAATCGATATTTTCAACCTGAGTTGCAGTGGTTTGTCATATCTCTCCCCCCACCCCCCACATATACAGTGAAAAACGTTTAACACGAAACTGAGAGGACCAACATATTTTTTCGTGTTAAAGAATCCGTAAAAAAGAGCAAAACTCACTAATATTTTCGGTGTTCTCATATATTTTATATCGACTTCCTGTTAAACTGGACGTAGGGTGCATCCATTGGGATGAAAATCAAGTATAAAAAGTATTATTTAGGAGGGAAAAATAAGTTATCTTTTTTTAAATGTATTTTTCAGCAGCATATTGTCAAGAAATTGTTCCAGATCGCCGACTGATTTATTCATCTCTCCATTTGAATGTTCATCTAAATAACTGCGCATACTTTTTATCAGTTTCTGAACTTCTGAAGTAGAGGGGACGGGAACAGTATCGCTGGTTTCGTTGTTGGAATCTACAGAGAATCTTTTGCATCTTGAAGGATCTTTGGTACATAATATAAGGATTCTATTAGGGGGTGGGACCTGATGATTGCTACTATTGATACTTCTAGGATGACCAATGGAAAGAGGAACAGAGTCCGAGTATTTAAGCAATTTCACGAATATGTTCAAGTGACTTTCCTGCAAACATGCCACTGATGATCAAAAACAAATCTTTTTTTCGTGTTAAACGATTTTTGTTTCGTGTTAAAAGAAAAAAAAATGGATTAAATTTGCATAGTTTACGGTTCCAGATCGCTGTGTCATTTCATGTTAAACAATTTTTCATGTTAACTGCTTTCGTGTTAAATGTATTTCACTGTATATATATATATATATTCTATTGAATGTTATAATACTAAATCTGTTTTCATTCTTTAACTTCAGTATGCATTGAATTAAGAATTTATATTTGTTCCCTGCATTTTTTAATTATTTGTTTTGAAAAAAAAAAAAAAAAAAAAAAGAAAATGAACCAAAGAATTTACTGAGGTTGAAAAGTTTGATATATCAACGGATTTGCAAAATATCTTTTAAAGGTAAACGTAGAAGATATTCATGTTATCAAATAAATACCTCTTAAGCCAAAATGAAATGAATGCTGTATGGTTGTTTTTCCATGGTTTCCTCCAAAACTTTGCATAAATACAGGCTAGGACCCCTTAGAAAGTCCCCCATGGTGGGCAATTCCCTCTTTGGCCTAGATCCCTCGTGTAGATAATAGGCCGTGATACCACATTTTATTTCATTTCGTGCAAAACCCAATATTTCATCTTTTGTGTAGAATTTAATCATTTTAAATGCATCGATATCGCCTATTGCATCAGTGACTTCATAAGCAATCTTTCCCTCATCCTTTTTGAGAATAATCGTATTTTCATACATTGCATTAGATTTTATATCAACAATTAAAATTACTACATATTTTTAATAAATAAAATATTTCTTGTTAAAGTGCAATATCTACGACAACATCCAGGGAGTTAATAAGCAATTACTTCTCTATCTTTTTTGTGAAAAAACATAATTTCGTTTATTGCAAGCCATTGTACTAACTTTTGTATCAGCAGTTAAAATTTAAAATCAAAACATATTTTCAATAAATAACGATTATTTCATCAAAATATTTCTTAATCTTTTACATGAATTTCTATTTTTCAACAATTACCTTGCAGACTATTTTGGTATTTTAAAATCTGCGTTGCAGATTGATGTAGAAAATTCTGCAACTGGGAGATCATGTATCAATAGAATCAGTGATCATGATTGTTGATTGATTGGTTAAACATGTTGCTTATTCAAGCATTATTTAACTAATTGCTCTTGTAGTGCATTCTGATTGTATTTTAAATTAGCCTATTAATAGCTCATCTGCAGTGGCATAGCCAAAGCGAGGGATAGGGGGATCACCCCCCCCCCCAAATGGGGAATTTTTTTTATACCAAATGCATATTCTTCACTCCCTTATCACACACACATATACATATATACTCAAGAGCCTAAACATTATGACCACCCCTACATTTTGCAGTGAACTCGCCTGGATGACACGGAAGGTACGTGATCAGGTGGGGGTGGTATTTAACCACTGCTGGAGAGTCTGAAGAATCATCAGTTCGGAGGATGCAAGCAAACGGTGCAGTCGCACAAGGAGGCAATCCGCCGGTCAGCGGAAAAGATCCCTTGTCAGGGCTGGTAACCGGTAAAGGCGGGCCAGTTGTGAGGCCTCCCGGAATTCCCCCAGCTGAATACTATCTCTATGATGCCTACTGTGAATTAAAGACCCTTGGGGAAAACTAGAACTTAAGTTATGTGATGTGGAAAGTCTACAACTCCCATGGAGACCCATCTACGGACGGCCAGCACGTCATCTCTAAAACGATACACAGACACTAGAAGAAGCATCAAGCTCCTAAGCCTACCGAAGTCCACGATGAGTACTTCCCAGCCCTGCCTCCCTCTCCTAGAAAAGATCCTGAGATGGAAAATATGGACACCAGCCTACCCGCAGTTCCTGGGATTTCTGAAAGTAATGCTAAAGCTTCTACTTCTCTCTCTTCCCCCTCTACTGTCGACTCCAGCCAAAACCAGAGCTCAGCTAATGTTAGAAACAAAATTTAAATATTCACAATTTTCTGAAAATCCACCACCTTTAAATTTAACATATTTTTTTCTTTCTTTCTTTATTAATTAATCTTATTAGAGTTTCTTTCTACATATATAAAATTTTAAGCATATAAGGGGGGAAATTTTGGTTAATATGCATATTGTAAATAAACACTCAATAATGAAATGTATATTAATTAAAATATATGTGTGCTTTTTATTACTATGTTAAAATATTTTTATTCCAGGTAAAGATGCTGGGCCGTTTGCACCACTTTTTGAATCAGCAATAATTAATGAGCCTGGTACAAGTGAAGGTGTAGAAATAGCTTGTCTCCTAATGAAGACATTCAGATGAGACTGCAACATCCTTCAAAAATTCTCCATATGTAGTCCTTGCTCATTTGAAACACAAAGTTTTAATGCATTTAATTGGCATATAAACAAATTTCATAATGAAAAATATTTTTTGCAATTTGAAAATTGTAAAAAGAAGTTATATTCGAAGGGATCCTAAAGAATGCATGCGAGCAAATGCCAGTTGTCGGTAGTTAAGAAAATGTCAGTTCCACAAACTCTTCAAGAAGAAAATGCAACAGATTTTTTGCCTATGGCAAATAATTTTGTAGAAAAACAAACTAAGACACTGGAGATAATGACTGATCTTTGCATCGAATTAGAAGGCAAACATATTTTAATTTCCAGACCTATACTATTAAAGGTTTTTTAGTTATCCCCAAATTAATTCAGGAAGCAGCTTTGTTACTCCTCCTCCCCCCCCCTCCCCCACCAAAAACACCATTAGGCTATTTGACAATGCAGCCTATTTCCTTTCCCCTTTAAAAATAAATCTAAAATTCTTCCAGATTTTATATATGCACTCGGCTGGAAGAATTTCAGATTTAAAAAAAAATCTATTCAATCAATTCTGCCATATAGAGGAAAATGATAACTGTAAGTGCTCATATAGACTCCTGTTCGCATAATTTTGTTGCTCAAAATTGCATCCATTGTTGTTTGGCCCCTAGCGGTGAAATGCTTTGGATGAGTGCTTATTGGAAAATCTAAAGTACCCATTTCAGTTATGAAAACAGATCCTTGATCGGAATTTAATTCTATGTTAAAATATCGTACTAAAACAGTCTTACAATCAACCCTCGCGAATGTCGCTCGCCACTCGCCAAATGGCGATTGAAAAATCCTTACTGGCTGGTAAAAGTTTAGGTCCACTCGCCACAATGACGAGTGACGCTCAAAAGACAAAGTTTTCCTTCCTCGTCGACACCCGACCTCTGCGAGCTGTAGTGCTGACTTTTTTACTCACCTACACATACACAACCTGAACTCCGATTTCCCGGAAAATTAGCTTCCTCCTTTCAGGAACTGGTTGTTCTCCCCTTCGGTCAACGCTTCTGTCTGCACCGGACATGAAGGCGGAGGCATAGATTAACACACGAGTAGAATTCTTTGGGCGGAGGGGGAGGGGTCAGCGCGAATGTGGGGTCACTGACTATGACCCCACAATCGCGCTGACCCCAGGTCTATGACCAATGAGGGTTTCAATTGCAACCGAGCCCCGCTTCCCATCAACCACGTTGGTATTTTTCATCTTTTCACAGTGCCTGATACTAAGACTTGAAGATACACGTGTTTTGCGATTTTTATGCTCAGCATTCAGCAACAGATATTTTAATCCAATAAATTGTGCAAGTTTTCCCCAATGTTTCAAAAGAAGTTGTTGGCATTCTGGGGTTTCTGGGGTCATAAATTTAATGCTTCTATCTTTATTACAAATTTGGCTGGTAGATTAGTCTAAATGGCTGGTAAAAAATAAACCCTACCAGCCACCATGGCTGGTAGAAATTAATCACTTTGGAGAGGGTTGCTTACAATCATCCTCCTTCAGCAACGTTTCAAACATAGTGCCTAATTTATCTTCATAAGAAATTCGAGGACTAGTGTATGTTACTGGAAATCTCATATCTTCAATATACACAATGATCATTTGAACACCATTGATCTGGCTCGTGTAGGCACGGTAAAGTGTTTCATTTTCTTTTTATAAAGTTTTCCTGTATAAAAATCATAACTCCAGATGGCTTTCTGTTTTGGAAACCACTGTCTATCCGTTCGACCAAATTGAATCCAGTTCGACCAAAATATTCCGTTAACAATATCAAATCACTCTGCAGAAAACATGAATGAAACGGAAAAGTGACCACGGCACACCGCGTAGACAAAATCCCGTGCTTGAAAGAAATAGCACCCGAGTGCTAAAAATATTTATTTGTCAATCTAATTAGATAATGATTTCCTTTTCTAGACTTGGAAATCTAGGAACTGTTCTTCTTGGCAACATATTTTCTCAAAAGTACTCTAAAACACTAATAATGACAGAAAGTGGAAAAAATGTTCTATGAATTTAAAAAGTATAAAACATTCTAGTTAGTTGTAAAATCCTTCAGTTAGAAACTGAAGTTGAATTGAGACTAGAATACCAAATGGAAGACATGGAGAAGAAACTGGAAGAATCTCTAAAAAAGATGTCCTCTGAATTTTCAGTGGAGCCATCCTTCTTAGAGATGGAAAAGCTGATGCAGCCAAAAACGGTAGTGTGGAATGCAATTACAATGGTATTTTTCATCTGTTTTTGGGATAAAAGTGTTTATTAGACACAGTGAATTTATTGCTTAAAAAAGTTCTTTTATAATATGCTTATTCAGTTAAATTTATTTTATACTTTTTCAGTGTTCAATTTGGGAATGTGTTAAATTAAATTTTGATAAAATACCATAACATGCAAATTAAATATAATTGTATTGTGGAGATTTGTTTATAAAAAATATTATTGACCTGCCAACTCTGCTGAATTTGGCAGGAAACACATGCTTTTTAAAGTATATTCTGATTTTTCTGGCAAATCTCTTGCTTTTAGATAATTTTTCTTAAAATCCCCACAATTGCGAAGAAAAAAAAAAAAGAAATAATGACTCACTCAAAATCTATCATTTTTTACTTTCCAATTCAGAAAGTACGCACTGAGGAATGGGGTTGTTTTAAATGGAAATGTGAAGTCATGAAGGGGAAAAATATTTCCCATTGTTCCCCATTCATAGGGAAAAGTAAACAGATTGCTCAAAATCCATAAAAATCTACTGATTTTTTGAGTATGATATTAATTCTTTTTCTTTCTTATAGGATGATTATAGCCCTGACATGCAAAGGCCTGGCCCAAGTATATTTTTTGGCACGAAGAAATGCTTAACAGCTGGCAGGCAGGTTTTATCAGTGGAAACGGGTTCTTTTTAGCGACGTATCAAGGTTCACCCTTTACCGTTCGGATGGCTGGGTCTGGTGTCTGCCTGGAGAACGTCTCCTGCCAGAATGCATTGTGCCAACAGAGGTGGAATTATGGTCTGGGGGTGTTTCTCCTGGTATGGACTGGGATCCTTGGTCTCCATTCATGGTAAGCTCAACGCCGATGCCTACTGCACTATTTTGGATGACAATGTGCTTTCTATGTTGTGGCAGTTTTACGGGTTGGACCCCTGTTACTTTCAGGACGGCAATGCCAGTTGTCATGTTTCGAGGTTAAACAAGGCTTGGTATGGTGCCAATGGAGTTCATCGAATGGACTGGCCTGCTCAGAGCCCAGACCTGGACCATATCGAGAACCTCTGGGACGAGTTGGATCGCCGAATTAAAGGGTTCACTAGACGTCCAAAATCGGTGAAGGAACTTCTATGTCTACTCCAAGCCGAGTGGAAGACAATACCACTAGCTGTAATACAAATACTTGTGGAAAGTATGCCCCGGAGGGTTCACACTGTAATTGCCTCTCGTGGAGGCTCTACCAACTATTGATTTTGAATAAAGTTAGTTTTTCTTTTCTATCACAGGTGTCCAAATACTTATTGGTAGAGTATATATTGGCAGTGTATTTAAATGAAACGAGCACTGTTGAAAGAGCTGCCGTCCTGCTGTTGGGTGTATACTATGTAATGGACTTAAATTTCCCATATGCATATGGACAATTTTTAGGTTTAATCCAGAATATTATAGCTAAAAAAAAATTTTCCAGACCGTTCTTGTCAAACGTTTTACTGTAAATGACGAAAATTGTAACATGATTTAATAAATATGCATTTAAAAAAACAGATATGTTTGTATTTATTGTCTTGTTTTTATTTTTTTTTAAATAAATTCTACTTAGTGTTTAGCATCAAATTTGAAAATTAAGGCTACATCTTTTTCTTTAGTGATTTTTTACATATAGATACTTTTGAAAAAGTAAAAAGCACAAATTTGGTGCCAAAAAATAAACAATGATCTTTTACATCAAGTTCAAACCAAGCAAATTTATGGATCAGTTAGATTTCATTTATAAGATTTTTTTAAATTTCAAATCACAGGGAAAGAATGACAAGACTTTAAAGCTGAAAAATTCCATTTTGTACAGAGCACCTTGATCACAACATCAGAAGGACTACACATTTATGGTACCCATTTTAATTTTGAGATTGCATATTATAACATGAGCAATTTATTGATGTTATAAGGATCATGTCGTCAAATGCAAGGTAGTTATGCTGAATTGGACTACATAAATGTACTTCCTAAAAAAGCATGAAAATAAAAATTCTTTATATGGAACAAAAATTTGCTGAAGGTTCTATTACTTTTTTAAATTTTCATATTCATAAAAATTCAAAATGCTCTGATTTTCTAGCTTTAAGGAAGATTGGGATTTTCACCTCTTTTTAATTACTTTATAGTTTTGTTTACTCAAATAGTCATTGTATTTCTCTTCATTTTTTCAATGAATCTAAAAAATATAGAACATTTACATAAAATTATACTTTTTTCATTATTAGATTATCAGAAAATTTGATTTGAATAAATTATTGAGAACTTATTTTTGTGAAGATAAATGGATAAAAAGGATTTTTTAAATTAAATCTATCATTAATTTTTACTCCAAAAAAGGGCTTATATTTTGGATTTTTATGATTATCAATTACAGTTGAATTCTGTTTTTTATTAAATTTTTTATGATTTACTAAACATAGGTTTTGAATGTTTTTAGCCCCCTTAATGAGCAATAACAGGCATTTTAATTGAAATTTTGTAGTTATAATGCTTATTCTAAGTAAAGAAAAATTGCTTAAAAAGGGTTTGGTGGGAGAGGATTATGAGACCGATTATTAAAAAAAATTCATAAAAAACAGAGAATTGTGATGTTAAAAGTGTCTTCAAACTGATTTTGGAGCTTTTAATTTAGCCATAGGTGAGTAAGAGTGTTATTCACTACTGTAAATCCACACACGAAAATGATTAATTAAAAAATATAGCTTTAGTAGGAAATCATTTTCATGACTGGCTGCAAACTAAATACTCAAGTATTAGAAAAAGCTGCTAACTTCTCTTTCTTCATAAAATTTATAAATGGAAAATGTTAATTTAAGAAAAGAAATTGTATATTTTAAATTAATAACTCATCTTATTAGAAGTGAAATACAAAGTTATATTATGTAGTTTTTTTCTTAGTCAGAATAACCAATGAACAATAAAATTATCTAAATGTAGTTAAGAAAATAGATGTAATTTAACAAAAAGCTTTTATTTTGTTGAACTGTATTACTATTGCTTACAGTTATATTTTGGGGGAAGCAATTCTAAACATGGCCTAGCATTGGATAAAATATAATTTTTGAAATGTGTTTGAGGAAGTGGTAAAGATTTAAGTTGATAAAATATTTAAATAATCATATGAATTCTTATTTTAATCACTTATTAATTACAATGTATTATTAATAATATAAACCTGCATAAAAATATTGTCCATGATGGGATTTGGGGTAAACCTAGATTGGCAAGTGTAAGAGGCACTTGAATCTAAGTTTAAAGGCACCTCTTGTGCCTCTTAATTTCAGACACCTCTTGTGCCTCTCAAGTTTCAGAGGCTCATTGTGCCTCTCAATGTCAAAGGTGCCTCTCATTTTTCAGAGGCACATTGTGCCTCTCAATGTCAAAGGTGCCTCTCAAACTTCAGAGGCACAAATGAACAAAATGTGCCTCTTAAATCAGAGGCACACTTTTTAGAGTGTAGTAAGGAGCTGATAGCACGCTCCTCTACAGTACCTTTTGTCAGGAGATATAATGGTCTGGGTGATTCTTCCCTTTTTTTTTAAATGCCAATAGCTTTATTCTTTAATTACTACTAATTACCCTGTTTTTAATCATGTTTTCCTGAATAATTACCTTTTTGCTTTAAATTAATTCTGCCTCTGTTTTCCCTTTTTCTGGCTTTTCTCTAAATTTAATTTTTCTTGTAACTTCTGCCGATTTTCTGCTAACTATTACGTTTTTCTCAATAGCCTAGCTTCCTTTCTGCAATAATACTTTCCATCTTTTGTTTAAGTCCGGTTTTTAAATTATTTTTATCCACTTCCGATAGAAATTTCAACTCCTAATTTTACCCAGGGTTGCCTCGGACGATTAGCTATCTCCCGCTAAAATTTTGGGAAATTTCATAATGATTTTAAGGCACTTCGTTGTTGTTAGGTAAATTTTTCGCATTCAAAATGGCCGCTTTGCTTCAGTCTCTCCATATTTTCTTTTTGGCCAAGATCGCTTCTTTTCCGCTCTCTTTCTCTCTCTGCCCGCCTTTTTTTTGGGGGGAGGAATTCCTTCTAGAACTTTCGCGGATGAGACAGGGCAAGCACTGATTGGTCCCCGTGTACCGCGTGACTAAAGGCGCGTTTCCACTTGTGTCGTTAATGCCCCGAAAGTCGTAACGCTAAAGTAGAATTCCGTTTCCACTAGCTTCAGTTATCTCCTTTAAGAACCGTACGTTCCTCCAATGGCTATTAGCGATATCGCGCATGCGTGTTTAAACTTTTATCTGTTTCCCGTTTTTCTTTTAAATATATCCCCATTTGTTATTTTTAAATACAGAAGAATTTCTTAAATTTGGAATTCCAATTTACGAAATTAGACCTTAAAATAACAATAAATCAGTATTCGAAAGAAAATGTTTTAGATTTTATTAAAAATGTTTAAAAGAATAGCATCTTTCTAATGTATTTTATTTCTAATTTCTCAGTAAATGTATTTTATTTTTAATACATTTTTCTATTTAAAAAAAATTGTCTTTTTTTTTTTAAACTTTACCTGATTACAACGATTTTTTTTTATAATACTGCAGGATTTTTTATAATCTGAAAATTTGTGTTATGCAGAATCGGTAAGTCCCGTCGACTTTGAAATTGAAAAATTCTACTGCATTTATTTAAGGGACTTTTTTAGTTAGCACATATTATACTAATTTTAGGAGGCTTAAAGAAAAAAAAAACTGGGTGTCAATGATTCCCATAAATTAGAGGCTTTAAAATACTAAGTTAATTGAGCTGTTTTGATAGATTTAAAAGGTAGCCACATTTTCGATTCAGTTATCTCTAACATACACTAAAAGCATGTAACTATTTCTGAAAAGGTTGTATTGTATTTTGTTATGATAAAGATACACGAGGAGTATTTCGTATTGCCTATCGAAAGGGGGAGTGCCTTGTGCGGGTGACTTTCTTAGTGCTTCTGAAGCGTATTTACGTTACATCGTGAGAAAAACCGTCCAAAACTCCGAATTTTTAGATAATCAGCCGTCCGGTAGATCAGAACCCTGGACCTTTATACTTCAGTTATCTACCATCTTCAGTATCTTATCAACTCGGCTCGGGTGGGCACAACATCTTGTTTTAGATGCCATCTGTGGCCTTTAAATGTCTAATACAAAAGATAGTGCACGAATAAATTTAGATTTATTAATCAAATTTCTATTTGAAAAGTATTGAACCAAATTTTTAATCTCTTATTTAAAGAAATACAAAATAAAAATGAGAAAACCAATGATTTGGAAAAAATATTGGTCTTAAAATTAAAATTCAATAATTACAATAAATTTTATTTATACATGAAAAGTAAAAGAATTATCATTAAAACCAGTTAGAATGTAAAACTACTATTTTTTTTCCTTTGAATACTAAGTAATAACTATTATTAATTAATTAGAGCTTTCTGAAGAGAAAAAAAATTCATTGAAATATTAATTACATATACAGGGTGTCCAGTGCTAACGCTGTCCAATGGCTATTTCCTAAACCATTAGTCACAGACACATAGTTCTAATTGCAAAAATGCTATAAATTGTATAACCTATTATATCAGAAACAATCAAAGTCAATAAATCAATTTCTATAAAAATTAAGAAATTTAAATTTTTATACGGTCCCCCGGTCCTATCGGTTATATTTAGGAAATTTTTCTTTATGCAATTTCATGCACAATAAAAAAAAATTCGTCCTTCTACGACCAAAATTCACCGAGTTACAGCTGCTTAAAGTTAGAGCACTTTTCGAGCTGCGAAATAGGGGTTGTATACAAAATGAATTTGAGAAAAATTAATGTACATGGTTTGAGCTTTGTAATATTTATTAGCAATTTCATTAACTATTTTATGAATATAGATTGCAATAAAGAAGATTAGCATTTAACAATGTGTATCCAATAAAGTAACATAAAAATATGGTTTATGCTGAAAGTAGAATTTTTTAAACAGGTTTTTTAAATGAACTGGCATTAAATAACTTCCTTCGACTGCAATCTGAATATGCACTCGTACAGAAAACTCTTCCTGTACTTTTCGTAGCACACTCTTATGTTACACATCTTCATGCTACCTTTGGCACATGCTACCTATCTTCTACTCTTTTCCTGGGTTCGTCGTTCTCAAGTCCAGTTGGTGTAGAAAGTTCTACTAAAAAGTCACTTGCCAGGATGGAACACAAACTTTATTGCTTCTAGAACTTAGTTGAACAATCAGCTGTACAAAATTCACAAGCACACTTAATCAGTAATGTGCTATTAACAGTCCGCTTAGATCAGAAGCTCTCACAAAGGTTGTAATTCTCACACAAAATAAAACACTTCCACAGGTAAAATTCAGTGGAAATATACGAGGGATGACACTAATAATCCCTCAAAACTCAACAGTGAAGAATTTACACACAGCACTTTAAAAACAGCTTCGAAAAGAATCGCGAAACCGCTTCTATTAAGCGTACTTACACTAAGAGAGCTCTTTACACCCTGGGCGTTCAACTCGCACTGAAATAGGGTTTCCGAAGCGCCTATAGCCGACGCGGAAGGTACAAGAAGCTTCCACAAAAGTCTATTTCTCGAGGATTCCACATAAAGCGATAATTTTGATTACGTCATAGAAGAGAAATGATAGGTTATTGTGCGTTTTTAATGCAGCAAAAGCAACTTTACAGTCCCCATAGAGAAAAGTGCGCCAAATGACCAAAATGTCGCCAAGCTTGCGAAATATCGCCAAATTTGGCGCCATAAATAAGTCCCCAAAAGTGAAGAGATCGAAGCCCTAGGACCAATATTTCTTGAGATTTCTAGAAACCCCATAGAAAAACAAAGGGGAAACAGAAATCTCCGTATCTCCGGTTCTAGTTGACGGATTTTGATGCAACGAAAAGCAAAATTTATCTATTTGAAGCGTAGAATACGAATTTTGAACTATTTTAATCCCCAGAACAGCGGGTTGCCCCGAAAATTCGTAACACTATATACGATTTAGTAAGTCTTACCTCAGATAGATTTTAATAGAGCTTGACTATAACCCTCTGCTTGCAGGGCCCGATTACGACCAACAGTGGCCCCCGGGCATTGATAGATTAGGGGGCCCCTGATCTATGAAATTTGTTTCATTTTTTTTATAAAATTTTGATGTGAAAAAGAATATTACAGAACAACTTTTGAAATTGGGGGGGGCCCTGGGCAAAGTCCTGTACTGCCCATGCGATAATAAGGTCCTATCTGCTTGAAGATCAGTACTCTAAAATTAATTTTGCTCCTTTTTTCGCATTACGCCAGAAAATGAAATTAAAACTATAATTTAAAATTTCAGTATTTATATGGTCCCTTAACGGTTTACCATAACGGGACATTTTTAAACGTGGAAAAGTGACTTAAGTCACAATGTTTGTTTTTTTCGTAAATCGATGAATTTTGGTCGTAGGAGGACGAATTTTTTTTATTGTGCATGAAATTGCATAAAGAAAATCTTTCCAAATATAATCGATAGGACCGGGGAACCGTATAAAAATCTAAATTTCTTCATTTTTATAGAAATTGATTTATTGACTTTGATTGTTTCTCATATAATAGATTATACAATTTAAAGCATTTTTGCAATTGGAACTATGTGTCTCTGACTAACGGTTTAGGAAATAGCCATTGGATAGTGTTAGCACTGGACACCCTGTATATTGAATTTTTCAAATACAGTCAATAACATTAGAAGAATAAAGACAATTTTAATTAGAAATAGATGTCAAAATGCTAGAGATCATCAGAATATCACATGAAATACTTAAAGAAAAAGTTAGGAAGGAGCTTTGCAAAAAATACTTAAATTAAATATTTTTTAATTCAAAGTCATAACTATTTTTAATTATTAATTATCGCAAAATAAATTAACGAAAAAAATAAGTAAAGTATATAATAATCTGTTATTATTTTTTAAACTGAAATAAAACAAAACCGACAGTAAAACAAAGCCCTAAAAAGAGCGACAGCGGGAATCTAACTCAAGACAATACAACAAGAGGCAAGTGCGGAAGGTCCTAGCCACGCTAGACACAACCTGAAGAATGTTATTAGTTAATTTCAACTGATCTTGTCACAGATCTACGCGACACATCGAATAGTTACGAGCCAAAAACAAAAAGAAATAGAAATATTATTAAAAGAGTGAGTAATAAAACATAAGGGATAAAAACACTCTAAAGGAAGAATGACAGAATTATGATATGTGTGCATGAAATCATGGAGAGAGAAATTGAGCGCCAAGGCTTTTTTTTTTTCTCTCTCTCTCTCTCTTTAGATTTTTTAGGTCAATTGACTGAATCAATTTTGTCCAGAGCAGATTTACAACAATTTGGAATACTCTGGTGAAAACTGATGATTAATTGAACCAAAAAGAAAAGAATTAAGAGCCTATTTATCCATTGGCGTAACTATCCTGATTTTCTAGGATGGGCTACAGCCCCCTTTATCTTCGCGGTAGTATTATTATATGTAAGTGAGCATTACTACCCAGACAGCACAGCAAACTTGCATCAAACTTGCAGCAAGCTTGATTTATCAAGTCAATAAGCTTGAATTAAGCTTGAAAATTCCAGGCGTGTAAGCTTGATGCAAGCTTGAATCAAGTGTTCTAGTTTACACTTGCCCAGCTTGCATTAAGCTTGACATTTCAAGCTTGAATCAAGCTTGACATTTCAAGCTTAAAAAAATTTCCAAAAAATTTTTTTCTAAATACACGGGTCGCCCGCTGGCGAACGCGTCCCACATACTTTAATTTCCCGTGCATTTTCTCCCTCTATGCTGTAATTTTAATCTGTTTCCATCGAGCGTCCGTGGCTAGAATAAAACCCGGGACCTTCGGTTCGTAGCCGAGCGCGTTATCCATTCAGCCACCGGAGCCTTGTGCAGCTATGACTAAAGTTTGAACTGAATTATTAAGCGGTTTTCTGGCCAGATTAATAAGTGGGCGATATGTTATTATTTTTTTTTCCATGGGATGCATCAAAATTAAAATAATTTTATGTGTGATTTAGAGACTCTACTAATAGGGAAATAAACATAATATAAACTTAAGAGCAACACATGTTTTAAAACTTTCGCAACACTCATGAGCAATACTGCCGCTGGCCAAAATCGAGACAAACGACTGATTTTGAAATCAATTTCGTAGTATAATTGTATTTTATTTTGAAGAATTTCCATATTTGGAAATATAGAATGGGTTTACTTACTTAACACAAATTTTGTGTTAAGTAATCTGAAATCAAAGAAACAGATAGTTAAACGTTACTTCGAAATGCTATATCACAGTTGCTAACATAACATGTATGGAATACAAACACTTTAGTCATTTTTGTAAATATCCTTTATAATAACAAATAATTGAAAAATTTTGCTATTTCTTAACGCTAAAAATTCTCTTTACAAATATGGTTAGTAATTTTCCTACATATTGGTATGCTATATCGATATAGAGCATTTCGAAGAATTAAAAATAAGTTTAAATTAATTTATACAAATGTAAATTTGAATTATTTTCATTGTTCATACTTTATAATTAAAAAAATTATTTAACTTTTGAATTTTTTTTTATCCTTTGTAATTTTATTTTAAAACTACAAAAGTGTAAGATGTAAGATTTTTGGGCCCTAAAATCTGTAGGCCCTGGGCAGTTGCCCCGTTTGCCTTGCCGGTGATATGGCACTGGTAATAAAATAAACACATCTTTTACAAACTTTCAGCAAATTTGAGGACAATAGACAATTAATGTGCATTCTCTTTCACAGATGGCGCCATCAACGCTCCTTTAAAAAGGAAAAATCAAGCGAGTAGCAATTGCCAAGCTTAAATCAAGCTGTATTTAAGCTTGACAATTCAACTTGACTCCTGCAAGCTTGCTGCCAGCTTAGAATGAGTTGAACTGTCAAGCTTGCATTAATGCGTCAAATTCAAAGAAATGTCAAGCTTGATTTAAGCTTATGTGCTGTCTGGGTACATTATTATTAATTAGTATTAGTTTAATATAAGTCACGCATTAGCTATCCCATACCCAAGGGGGTGCATTTGGGGGGCACTGCCCCCAAATGCAGAAAAAAAATTTGCCGCCCCCTGCGACTACCCGTAGAATATAATGTATCGAATCCTGTAAAAAGTTATCAATCTTATATACGACATACATTACATAACATATATAAATTTCGTAGCAATCGATGCATATTTACGGCAGTTAGGAACACAGATGTACAGATGGACAGACAAATCAAATGATACACACTTTAGCCTTATTTGAGGACGCTGCATTTAAAATCTGTTAATGGGTCCAAAGTCCTCCATGTTAAGATATCACGATAATTTCATAACGAAAAATTAAGTCAACCAGAAAACATTGAGCGTGTGCACTATTAAGGACATTCTGCCACCACTGAAATTTCATTAACATACGCAATTAGTAAAAATAATTTAAAAAATAAAGTAGTCAAAAACATGTTTTCGTAACACTTAAAAGACCTCTGAGGATGGGGGAGAAGAAAACAATGGAACATGCATACTCATACTGGGGGCACTGCCCCCTTTGTTGAATCATCTGGCTACGGGCCGAAGTGCCCTAGTCACAAAACTGCTGCATTTAAAATCTGTTAATGGGTCCAAAGTCCTCCATGTTCAAATGATATCTCTGAGGGTGCCGATTTCAGGTGCTAGGTCTCTCGTCTGGAATTGGCTCAAAATTTGGAGACCCGGAGTTAAGATCAGTCTTCCTCCCACTGGAGCTCATTAAAATGGAAACTGCTCCCTTTCGCTGATCCCCGTCCTATTGGGGGATCTGGCACCGCTCGGTTATTGCTAAAGGGCATTTGAAACAACAACAGTGTATCACACTTAACCCATTCGTGCCTGGATATTTTTGCGACTTTCTTCGATTTTTGCTAACACCAGCAGTAATTGATAAATTTCTGATGTCAACTTTTTGAACAAGGGATGATTTCATTTAAAATCATTATGTATAAAAATTGAAATGCCAACATCCTACTTGGCCTTATTAAAATATTTTGTGGAATTGAGGTTCAATACTCGCGAATAAAGGCTAGGAAAAATAAATAACGTTTTCGAATGATAGCGAAAATGCCGTCCCAAAAAAGGGACGCTAGGCATAAATGGGTTAATTATACATTAAAGTTTTAAGTTGATAAAAAGAAAATCCTCCTTCTGCTTGACACGAAAATCTGGACATTTGATTTGGTTTTAAAATGCTGCTTTTCTCAGAATAATTAGGAATGTTAATTTTTTTTTAGCAACTAAAGTTAGCGATTTTTAACAGTTTTTATATTTAACACCACATCTGTACATTTATTTAATGTTTAGATGGTAAGTTGTTCGATTTTCTTTGCAATAATATTAAAACCAATAAAATTTCGGTTAAAAAATTTGACCATACAGGGAGAAAAATCATTACTTGTTTACTTTTTATTAAATAAAAACATTTTGAAGCATCGCTACTGTCGTTAAGCAGTAGAAATTTTGTTCTTATAAAATTTATCAGTTCTTAGAAAAAGAAGTCTGAAATTAACAGATTTTATTTGAGCATGATTTCCTTTAAAGATTATTAAATTCTTAATACTTATGGTTTGGGTTAAAAAATTGAAACCTTTTTTTTGCGAGGGGAGAGGAGAGAAAGAAGGCATTTCTTGGAAGCGTTTTTAAAAATAAAAAATTTAAAATATGAAAATTACTGATTACTCTTTTTGTCTGATGTTGGAAAGAACGCACAAAATATATGACATTCGTGATTTGAATGCCAGATCGCGCGTTCGCTTTTCCACCTAGCACCGAAGACCACCGTTTACAGGTGGTTTATGTGTGCATCTTAAATTAATGGTTCCAAAAGTCCTCTGCCCAATTAGCAGCTTTCAAGGGGCACCAACGTTTAGAAATCTCTTAACGTCTGATGAGGGTCTAAGCAAATACATATGTATACAGTGTGCCTGCTAAAGTCCGCTATCACGGCAATAATTTCTGAACGGCAAGAGCTATGTAGGGTCTAGGTATAGTAAAGTTGCCTTGCGCTAGGCAAGGCGCAACAAGTGGCGCTCATAGCGCTACTTGTTGGATAAATTCGGACTTAACGTTTTATCACAAAAACGATCAGAGATACTGGAAAAGTCATCTATAAAGTTGTTAAAATCATCGATTTAGTAAGAAAAGACACCTTAATATTAATTTGTACGTGGTTCTCTTTAGTTCTCACAATAATGTTACACATGAAACGCACATTTGTTTGGTCGAATTTTCCAAAACTGCATTTACCTGACTTTAAACTCATTTATCCTTCTATGCTAAAAGTGTTTTCTGTCAGCAACAATACATATCTAGAGGCTGATCTGCAATTCCCGCTGGAAGATGTTCAATATGATTGGTGACACACTGGCAAAAGTATCAGTAATTTTATCAGTTGGATTTTACCCCTTCAACTTTTAACATTAATTTGGTCAAAATGATAGCAGTAACTCGTATACAGTTAAGTGCATAATTTAGTCCTAATCCTGCACAGATTACTTTTCCTGCAAAACTAATCCTACTATGAAACCACCAAAAATTCTGAAAAGCCAGTTTCCAGTGTCAGGTCCAGGGGAGAGGGCTTCATCCTCCCCTCCCCCCAAAAAAGAAAAGCTTTAATGTAACATTATACTTTATTGTAGTACATTTTCCGTATGTCAAATAAGATACAATTAGTCCTTCCCAAAGCAAATTATATTGATTTAATGCTACATTTTTCTTACATATTGTTTAGGTCAAATATCTTAGAAATTAGCCCCTCCCCCAAAAAATTCTGTATATGTCACTGCCATTTTCTAACTACTGAGTGCCAGAGGGTGGGCTGAGGGGGCTATACCATACCCCCCCGTAATGGGACCCTTTACTTAGCTTACAGTTTTATATATGGCGTAGAATTGAACTTTAGCTTACAATTTTATATACAGCCCCCTTCCCACCCCCAAAATAAAATCCTGGCTACGCTATTGTCAGTGCCGAAATCTCACCACCTGCAGAAAGAAGATACTCCTAAATATAGGCAATATACGAAAATATGATTTCTATTTCTCGCTAGCGCCTCACCATGACACAGTGGTTATGCCACTGAAAATGGTAGACGGCCGAAGTGTGAAGATCTCGGGTAAGGGTCCCATCGCGCGGCTGTCGATACGGTCTGGAGTTTTGGTAGGTTTTCTCCAGATGTAACGCGAATACGCGTTAGAACCCCTTAGAAAGTCCTCCTACCAAGGCAGCCTCCATTGGCAGATCGCCCAAGTGTAGCGTTGCCATAATCACACACAACCAACCTATTTCTCGCTAACTGTTAATGACCGCAGAGATGATTTTGACACACAACCTCCTTTTGGAACTTACAACCAGGCACCTATTATTGCATGGGTACTTGGGGCACACATAAAAATAGGCCCAAAAATTGTGGTTAAAGCTATGTACAAGGGCACAAAAATTCAGGCAGCTGTATACAGGTGCCTAAAATTTGAAAAGTGTCCTGGGTGCAAACATTTGATAGTCAGGCCACGCTTACAATACTCCTATTCTTAGTCCCGGTAAAAGCATAATTATGGTAAGCATGCGCACATAGCTCTCTTCCGTCATATCAATGAAAGTCCCCCACCCCCGGACAGCAACAAAGAATTATATCTATGGTCAGCAAGAGAAAAAAAAAGTACAAAGATGGGCCCGAGAAGGGAGTTTCCTTGACCTCTGGCCCTCAGTCTCAGTATGGGGAGTAAAAATCGCTTGAAATGGAACAGCTACTTAGAGCTTTTCGATATGATCTTTTGCAATTGTTTTTTCCAGCTTTTCACATTAATGAATTTTTTGGTTTAACTAGTTAATTCTTACCACTTATCGGAAAGAGGTTCACATTTTTCTAGGGTGGGCTAATTGTAGTCCTAGGGTGGGCTAAGCCCACCCTAGCCCCCACCTCTGTTACGCCAAT